>JAHWFP010105921.1:8275-30700 GCA_023313725.1 Lithobius niger
CTGTTAATGTACTTTGAAGCTTTGGTGCGTTCACCGCCGAAGTAACGGCTACAAAATCTAAGACAGACAATTTTACCTTTTGTCGTGGCCATAGCTGACAATAAAAATCTGAGGATTTGAGGAGACGACTCGTTGGCAGTGTTGACACATTCCCCCTCATAAGCGCAAACCTGGATTATCACTCTTCGTACATTTAAGCAGTTCTGATTGGTAGGGTTGTAGAATGTTAGCAGTTTTCGTGCGAAGCTCACCCCCCCCCCATTGGTATTATTGGAAACCGCCAGAATTTCATTCATTGTATATTAACTGCATTGAGTTTCGAGTGCAGTACTGAATGATGAACCTTTAAAAAGTTTATCGTTCTCACACGAAGCACGTCCCCGAACAGTTCAGATTGCTCACTGCTATACGTAACAAGGATTTTGGACTATTTCTCTCTTGGAAGAAAAGCATCTGCTTTGTTCACGCCGCTCAAGCATCTGCTGTAACCACTGTCTGCTCTACTCTGCTCTGGCCGCAGAACCAAATAAATTACCGTAACGTGATTTAGAAGTTAGCAGTAGTTTTGGCGAAAGTTCAAAACCTGGATGCTCCGGCAAGGGCATGATAAAAAAAAAAAACTTACACCAGTCAGGATTCTCGAACAAATACATCAGAGACTGAGAAGGTCACTCAGCCAACACAATAATTAGGTTGGTTTGGCGACAACACAATAACTAGTAGGTTTGACGAAAGTTCAAAGCCTGGATCCACCGGCAAGAGCCTGATTAAAAAAAGCCGTTTTATTGTATTAAAATGGCTTAGACCAGTCGGGATTGTGAAATAAATACTTCAGAAACAGAGAAGGCAAAAGGGTCAAAGGGTTTTAGCGAGCGTTAACTGCACCCGGTCATCTGCCCAACGCAGCATTTAGGCCCTATGTCTGCAGCACCCGGAATGGATTCCCAGATGGTCACGCACCCAACTATCATACGGGGCCAATGTTGCTTAACAAAGACGGCAACACATCCAACACAATAATGAGGCAGGTTATTTTATTTATTTATTTATTTATTTATTTATCCTACAGGAGTTTACACGGCCTGGAAGCCACTCACTCCATCTAAAGTGCTCAAAACTAACATAAAAACTAACTTAAAAACTACACAAAGAAAGTAACAAGCCAGCAACAACAACCCCAAAATTAATCCAATTGAGCTCCATTAACCATCAAAACGACCAGTCACTGCGGTCACTGAGGCAGGTTTGGCGACAACGTAACAACGAGTAGGTTTTGCGAAAGTTCTAAATCTGGATGCGCAAGCAAGGGCTAGAAAAAAATTACATTTTATTGTATTTAAATAGCTTACACCAGTCATGATTATCATTGTCAAACAAATGCAACAGAGACAGAGAAAGAAACTCAGCCAACATAACAACTCTTGCATGCCTTTTTTCGCCCGGCGTCTGTAAATCATTTGCCCGGGTATGGGCTTAATGCACCTTTCATGAGACGCACAGCAGAACTTCCCGAGACACTCCAGTAGCAGCCGCTGCACACTCTGGCTTGTGTGTTAGTTATAAACTCTCGTATTTACTCACCTTAGACACCAAGTGGCTTCAACGACGTTTTCCCGAGCTTAACTGTGTTTAAGTTTTACTGTGCTCCTCTAATGAAGTTGATTTTAACGCCAGGTCTGGGCTCGATTGAATTTGCGTGTCTGCAAGGTGCACCTATCCCACAGGAAAAAACGGGCGATATTCGACATGCACCGAGTCATTCTTTCAGCGGCCCGACTCTAGTAAAGCGTCTTTTTTATTTATCATGCTATTTCTGGTGCCACGTTTTGAACTATTACCTTTACCCAGCAATACCACATGTTCGACACTATGAAAGTACCATGGCGAGAAGTGAATGGTGGTACCTTCAGTTTATCGCCCTATCGTTTTTGACAACCTCTATGTGACAAACTTAACGAAGTTGTGTATCAAAAAAAGGTCACCCAATTAAAATTTCCCCTCTAACTTCATGGTAGCTTTGGGCCAGGTTAGCAGCAGAATAGCTTTGAAAGAGGACGCAAAGTCATTCCTTTTACGGTCTGTTGAAAACGTATAGTGTTCATTAAAATAACAATTAAATGCAGCTGGATCTTGAATCAGGGTGTAAGGAAGTTCAACTTTTTTTTTTTTTAGATTCCAGAAAGCGAAATTGAAAGGTATGATACTCTAAACAAAATGGCTGTCTTGGTGTGGATACATGGCGGAGCATTTTATTCTGGAAATTCTGTGAACTATGGAGCAGGAAGACTTATGGACGATCCAAATATTATTCTAGCGTCGATGAATTACAGACTCGCAGCTCTGGGTAGGTTGGCTTTTGTTAATCTTAAAAAAAAATGAAAACATGGGACAACAGTGAATCTGTGTGCGCTCAAGAAATGCCGGTGCTGGCTATCTGCTTTGTTTAACCCTTTAAACATGTGATGTGTTGTTCAAATATTTGTGAAGAATCGGAAAACATTTTTTTACATTTCATCACTGTTATTTTACAACTTTCAAGATTCAATTGTGTTATATTGTCGTCTGTCACTGGACACCTTAAGCACTGCGGATGTTCTCAGTCTAACACAGCACGACCAACTTGTGATGCAACTTTATTAGAACCGTAAAAAAAAATCAAAATCCAATCAGCAAGCCTTACTGAATATTCACAGGCGAAAATGACGGAAATGAAGTATACAGTGTTGGAAAAAACATTCCGGAAGGATTTATTATGTTAAATTTCATTCAGCTGACGTGACCAGTTCGAACCAACGACGTCAGCTTCAATTCAGACGTCTGTTGTTGAGTATCAGCACGACGATTGTTGGTTGTTCCTTGATGCAACTCTATCAGTACCGTAAAAAAAAAAATACCAACTCCATCAGCAAGCTGAATATTTAGCAAGACGAATTTTTGGGTATTCCATGATGTAACTATATCAGTACCGTAAAAAATAACAATCTAATCAGCAATCTAATGCTGAATATTCAGCAAGACGATATTGTTCGGTGTTCCGTGATACAACTCTATCAAAAATTAAAAAAAAAACAATCCAGTTAGCAAGACTTGCTATTAACTGTTTTGGTAAACCTCTGAACAAACTCAAAAGCACATCATTCGAAAAGAGTCTGTTGATCAGAAGTGACGCCACCTTTCGTCACGACTGAACCAATCTGTGACGTCATCACACTCAACAGCCAGTTAAGTGCATGCGAGGTATTCAACCACGAACCTTGCATGGACTTATGCACTATCAATGGGCTGACGTCATGACCAAGTCTTAACATCACTGCATGCCCCAAACGATTCTAACAATCGCGAGCTGGATTGAATTTGTGGTTTTGAAAGTTACCGTCTGATCCTTACCATAAGGGCGCGTTTACGCAGCGACTCGCCTTTGCATTCTCGCAGCTAGAACTCAATCGCGATGGCAAAGGTGACATTGCCATGGTAACAACGCTAAATGGATTAGCTAAATCCCACATCGCTTGAGTAAATACTTGCAGTCTTATAATCCGTGCTAATAATATAAAGAATTCTTCATGACGAAACAATTTTCCCAAACGCTTCTGAACTCACGTTATTTGCTGTTTTCGTTGCGAAGAGGCAGACATAAAACCGCCGCCATGTTGGAATTTGAGGTGATTTCTAGCTTCTAGCTGCGAGAATGCAAAAGCGAGTGGTTGCGTAAACGTGCCCTAAGAAATGGTCTCCAGATTGTGGTGGCCCTGGAAGCTCACTTTATTCGTATGTTATACTTCAGACTTTCACCTGTAAACTTCACACATGTATCTATGAACTTCATAGTTATATCTACGAACTTTACATTTCACACATACGACCATGTACATGTGTGAACATGTATCTATGAACTTCATATTTCACACAACCAACTGTGAACTTCACACATGCAACTATGAATTATAGAATTCGTAGATATAACTATGAACTTCACAGATGTGACTGTGAAGTTCAAATTTATATGTGTGAAGTATGAAGTGCATAGATATAATTACGAATTTCATAGTTGTAAAGTGTGAAGTTCAGAGATACAACTTACTGAGAAGCTCATAGATATATGGTGAAGTTCACAGTTGTATGTGTGAAGTATAAAATACGAATGAAGTGAGCCTCCAGGGACACCATATCAGATAATACTTGAGAACTTCACAGGACAAAGAAAACCTGTCGCATCACTGCAGCCGAATGGCAGCACCCAATCGCAAACTAAGTAGTGGGTCGATGTGAACCCCGTGGAATGAAAAGAAGCAAAGAAAGGAAATAGTTGCCAAGTTATTGTTGGATCCAATACCTCGACAAAACAAGGTAAACACTGAACTCGAAAATAATAATGTTGCAAGAGTAAACTGGTGATGCAAAAGGGATAAATCATTTCTTGAGAACTTGATAGACAATTTCATTCTAGCCAGAAAATATCTGACTGTTTGAGGTGGTTGGCAGCACCTCGGTTAGGAGAATCATGTCCAGGCACCGAAAGGCATAAACCAATTCTTTGTTGTCTTTCTTTTCGAATAGGTTTTCTCAGCACTAACGACGCTGCTGCACCTGGGAACTATGCTATGCTGGATCAAGTCCTAGCATTACAGTGGATAAAAGACAACATTGAGGTGTTTGGAGGCGATCCAAATAAAGTAACCATTTTTGGCGAAAGTGCTGGAGGAGCCTTGGTCGGTTTCCATGTCCTTTCGCCGCTGTCTGCAGGTAATATGACGTAAATGACGTAAACAGTGTTGAAAATAAATGATTCCGGAAGGGTTTATTATGTTAAATTTCGTTCAGCTGACGTGATCAGTTCGAATCAACGACGTCTGCTTCAATTTAGATGTCCTGTCGTCTGAGCCATGGCTTCAATGCCATCTCTCAAATCAATATGATTTGGAATTTGTTGTTTCAAAGCCAGGTTACATTATCTTAGAGACCTGTAAAAGGCTCTCCCAATGTTAGCCTTCTGTACAGCCATACCGGATGAGAAGACTATTGCAACGACTTTGTCCATCCGTCTGTCCATCTGTCCGTCCGTCGCTTTTTCCAACTTCGAAACGGTACTAGACAGAGACGACCACGGTTTACAACGTTAGATTCAGTGCCAAGAGTTAGTTTAAAAACACGGCAATTAAAAAAATTGTTACTTCTCGTTAGCTGGTAGGCTTCCTCTTCGTATCTAAATGAAAAAATAACATTTGATCGTCGAAATGAAATTCTAGGGTTAGCGCGCAGCTGTAAAAACAAAAGGATATTAGCAACTGAGGATCTATAGCAACTTTACAGAACTTCAAACTGTTAGTATTTCTTTGTTAACCGTAATAATTGTTGCAAGTAATGGAAAATTGGACGCAGTGGACATACACACCATACATACCACGGGAGTTGCTTTCATCTAAATACTTTAAAAAAAGAACGGTTATTTAAACTTGAAACAAATAGAATGCAGCAAATGTTTACACAGGTATGAACAGTGTACAATATTTCCTGTAACGTGAAGTTTGATAACTTTTAGTAAACTGGTACGGCGTCATATCGCTCCTAAATAACTTACCGTGTTGCAAGTGTTATGATGAAATAGCATGGGTTGGAATTCTTTTAACGTTAAATTTAGATTCACGGACGTTTCTACCCACAACCCTTTTTTTTTTTACTCCCGGACAACCCTCCCTCTAGCATCCTTAAACACATATCCCCCTCCCCCCTTGCTCGGATATTTTTTTTTGCTCCACAAATAAATATATTATTTAAAAAAAAATTAGGTGCTCATTTAAAATTAAGTTGTATTCCAAGCACAAATCATGGCTCCTATACAAACACTAGTGACTGCTTATGGAGACAGTAGAAATGAACACGGAGGGCATTCACCCACCTTTATTTTTTGATAACATTATTGAAAAACAAATTATTATCAAAACTTATTTCACAGCTTGAAACTCATTCCCTTGCAGATGATATTTGAGCCAAGGCAACTACGTTACCCAATCAAAACAACACTGCACATCAAATGAAAAAATAATAATGCCTCGTCTCCTGCATTAAACTCCTCCCCTCCCTGGTGAAAAACAAACCAAGGGAACTACACTAATCTATCCTAATATGTAAGAGCACCATCACCTCACTACGCAATTACCCTCCTCCCGCCTCCCATGTATTTTGGGTATAATGAAGGTAAGCTATTTAACGTAATTATTTAATAAAATAAAAAATTGCTTCGTAAGGTATGTGTTTTTTTTACAGGAAAGTGAATGGGAGGAAAGTGACTGGGATGGCACAATGTCCAATGAAAGGCTGGTGGTGGTGGGGGGAATATGTCCATTGTCATGTCTAAGTTGAAAGAGGGGAAATTTTTGTGGAAAATAAGTACAATTTGTTTGCTTCTATGTTATAGTGAATTAACCGTATTTGGATCGGATAATTATTATGATTCATTTACATTTAGAAATAAAATGCTGCATAGGAGCCATCTGCATGGTGGCCCATATTCTTTAAGAGACCCCACTTAATTCTACCAGTATCTCGGCTTTATAATATCTGTTGACTCATAAGTAGTTGTAATATATGTGGAAATGTACAAAGGAGGGCATAGCCACGCAGGGAGTTAGGGATTAAGCAGCATTGCTCTATTTGGCCCATGACAGTTGCTGTACACTTGGAGATTGAACCAATGAATCGATGCTCAAGTTTTACTTCAAAACGTATGTATGAAGAAGGCCTAGGGCCTTTTGAACGCTATTTTCATCAGACTACAATTATTTTTCTTCCTCCTGTTGGGGTAATTTTGCTCTCACCTACAGCGATCGATTCAAAGAAATTCAGTATAAAAAATGCTCTCATATAACAGTTATCTTAAGGTGAATGAAATATTGTTTTCTTTGTTATTCTTGCCGGAACAAGAAAAAAATAGATATTAGTATTAAAAAACGCTTAAGCGTATAAAATATAGATGTAAGCTATAAAAAAATTACAGCCCTAAAGGAACAGATATTAGAAAGCGACGCGTTAGTCATCAGCATTGCACTAATACGTGTAAAAGAAGCTCAGCTTGTATTGTGGAACGCTGTAGATTCTGTTACACGTATCATTGCGACGCTGATGGCTTACATGTCTTTTTCTAATATCTGTTCCTTTAGAGCTTCAGGTTTTTTAAGACTTACATCTGTTTTTTTACGCTTAAGCGTTTTTTAATACTAATCAATCTTCAGAATTGCTAGCGTGTTTTGATCTTATTTACAATGTGAATTTACGCAGTATAGATTCAGGGGTCAATTTAGTATAGTTCTTTTGTGGTAGTTGCAGGTGAAGACAATAAGATTAAGACCGGACGTGAATTAAAAATAAATTTATTTCGTTCCTGCTTACGTGTTATCTTTACAGGTCTTTTCCAGAATGCAATTTCTATAAGTGGTTCCCCACTAGGGCCATGGACGTTCAAAGAAGATCCCATGTTTTGGACGAAAAAGCTAGCCGAGGAACTTGACTGCCCAACGGAAAAGACAACTGAATTAGTGGAATGCCTCAGGGAAATTCCTGCTGAAAACATTGCACTGATATGTGAAAAACTCTCCGTGAGTAAAACTAGCATTTTCTGTAACTTATTCTGAGGCCGCATCGGAAACACACTGAAAACTATATCAGAAAGTTTCTACTCTGATATGAAAAAGTTTACCAACACAATCACTTTCTTTTAAAATTCGTTTCGGTCGTGTGCTGACTTTCTACATGCCCCCAGTCGACTTCCAAGGGGGGGGGGGGGGGGTGATTAGGGCTTAATGGCGCGTCGACAGGCCAAGGGCCTGCATCGTTCACTTTACCTTATCACTGATACGTACCACGATTTTTTTTTATTTTAAAATGTAAACCAAATATATCTTAGAAAGAAATTACAAACTCTGCCACTTTTTCGTTGTTCTGTATCCCTGTAGGTCCCCCCTTTAGGGCCCCCCTTCAAAATAATGCAACTCCGTCCCTAATTGATGGAATTCAATAATTGTTTTTGAAATAACCGTTATGAAATCTACTTTAATGAAGTTCATATGCATTGTTAACCTAAATATGATAGTTTGGCTGGGAAATGGGAGTAAACGTGAAGAATTTGATTTTTAACCTAAAATGGGTTTTTTTATTTATAGTTTTTTTGCGCATTTGAGGGTTATAATAGCAAGTTACAGCCATGAAAATAGGCCTAACCAAAGCTAAATTTAATGATCTTTCATTTAGCCCTACTCCCATCTTTGTAGGTACATTACTTCCAGAGGAATAGCGGTTCAAACACGCACGCACACACGCAATTCGTTATTTACCATTTAAATTTTGTCGTGTGTTTGCGTAATGTAATTTGATTGTCTGTAATGCATTTTAAATATCCATAAAATCAACTCCAACAGCCTTTCCAGCCGTTTACTGCACGTGCTGCATTCTTGACTCTTGCCCCAATCCATTGTTGCTGCACGTTCTGAAAACTTCGATGTTTCCACGAAAAAAATCTGTCAACAATCGTTGACGCCAAGTATTGTTGTGTAATTGTTGCTGATTGTTGCAAACGGTCATTTTTCGTTAATTTGGGACAGTTAGGGCCTAAACTTAAATGTAAGAATACGTATACCAGAAATTCGGAGAAACATCCTATCTTTCAAACCCTTTCTCCAATTTTCGACGTCACAATTCGAGAGGAGTAGAAGGACACACATATAAATAAATAAATAAACACACTAAACTATTTTAATGATATTAGATTTTTATTCTTCCTAATAACGACTTTTAATTTTCCAATTAAAATGTAGTTAATTATGTTATGGTATGTATGTAAAACCTTGCGATAAAAATCACAGTGATCCACGTTTAAACATTTACCATTTACCCGCCAAACTATCATACGTTGAGTAACAATCCTTATATGAACGTTAATAAAATATATTCCATACTGGTTAAATAAAACAAAATTAAATTCCATCACTTACGGGACGGAGTTACATTCGTACGTACGTCATGCATAGCCTTCATGAAAATCAAACGTTATTCGCAATAATAGGCTAAATAATACTACTAGGAAAATTCAATACCTTTAGTAGGAAAAATAAAAATATTTTTATTAAGAAAGAAGGTTCCGGCATGGACTGTTTGCTTGTACGTGATCGTTTGAAATTAAGTATTTCCCGACGTATTAAGCGGAATTCATTTTCCTATGTGTCAAATAGAAGATAAAGAAGTAAACTTTAATTTCGCTCTGATATAATTTTTGCCAAAAATCAATAGCACTGCACTAATTCGTAAGTGAACGTAAAATTTTATGTTAAAAATCAAATTTTTCACGTTTACTCCCATTTCCCAGCCAAACTATCATACTTAGGTTAAAAATGCATATAGACGTTATTAAAGTAGATTTCATAACGATTAATTTAAAAAAAATTATTAAATTCCATCAATTAGGGACGGAGTTACATTATTTTGAAAGAGGGCCCCTAAAAGGGGGCCTCCAGGGATACAGCACCACGAAAAAGTGGTGGAGTTTGTAATTTCCAACGAAGATATATTTGATTTATATTTTAAAATCCAAAAACCTAAACTCTAAGCATGTTTTGATAGTCGGCCCACGGCCTATCCCTTAAGGTTCATATTTCTTCTCTTTCATCATGTTTCATACAAGCAATTTCCAATGATTCCATATAGGCGCACTAGTTTAACCAGTTCTTTACGTAATTCGGGAAGGTAATCTGTAGAAACTACAGAGTGGCCAATAAAAACTATACAACGTGAAATTTTTTTTAATGTCCGTACTACTTTCTAAGTTTTCTTTAATATAACAATTTGGACAAGTTTTCTGGACCACAAATCCAATTAAAAAATGTGGATCCTATTTTAGAAATAGGAAAAAAAATCCTAACTACCCTTCATTGTTATCAAGATACTCCACTTTAAAAAAAAGTTTTATGTGCAGCAACATACTGCTCTGTAGGAATTTGAAGATTTTTCTAATTTTTTTCCCCAGAAACTTCGACAATTGAACCACTATTTTCAGCTAAGAGTTGGATTATGGTTCCAGAAAATTGGTCCGAAATTTTTCATTTTTTTAAGAACTTAGAAAAACAATTTTAGACTTTGAAAAAATTTCAGGAAGTGCGTTTTTTAGTTAGCTTTCCTTTGGATTTTAATAGACATCCACCAATGAATTCCAAACACAGGCATGTCTTACTTAACTGTAATGGTTTGGTAATGGTGCTTTCTAAACATTTCTTCCAAGTAGAAGTTGTGTGATGCTTTTTGCAATGGTAACGGTGTTGTAGAAGTGTGGTCTTATTGCAAGTAGTTACTTCTAAGACGGATGTACTGTACCAGGAATAGGACAGCAGCACAATTTGCGTGCAGCTATTGTACGAACTTTCTAACTAGATCATTTTAAATATTTAATAGTACAATAGCGAGGTGCCCAGCACCAATCAGCAAAGCCCATTATGGCCACAATCGAATACTGAAATATTTGACGGCCATCAGCAGTGATTAATAAAAATAATACTCGTTTAGACATGGTAATGACTGGAAGAAGGAAGAGCAGATGCAACTTACACTGGTCCCATGGTTAACCTTACGCTTAAGGAATATGTGCAGATTGCAGTCCTTTCTTAAAGTGTTGATGGCAACGACCTGAGGCCATATTCCCGCGAAAGGAGTTCCAGACCCTTTGTTACACGATACAAGAAAAAGCTTCTTTGACACTCGGTACGTGGCTGCTGGACCACCAAATTAAGAGAACGCCTGCGTGTGGGTTTTGTACGAATTAAGTTCGAAAAAGGATCAAGTCAATGGAAAGGAACCCGTGGGTAATCCTGCAGGTAAGAATCAGGTCCAGAGGAAGCATTTCCAGTGACTGCAGGTCCGCGCACTCCAGTACAATATCGTTGGGGAGGCTTTGGAAACCGAGTAACCCATTGGTAAACCTGTGCTGTACCCATTCCACCTTATCAATATCTCCCAGCAGAGCGGGAGACCACACCTGGGTTGCATACGCCAGACTCGGTCGTATGAAGACCCAAAAGCCCAGACCTTAACTTGGATGCTACCAGATGTGAAACAGTGATGTACAATTGCCAACTTGCAAAAATCATTTTTCTTTACGGCATCGCAGTGATGGGATACCTTTAAATCAGAGTTGAGTTAGATACAGAGATCTTTTATCATAGTGGGCAGCTATATATCTCCCAGAGTGTACTGAAAAGCATATCAGTCAGAGCCAATATGAAACGTCTGGCACTTATGTAAAGCAAAACAGCAGTTGCAACTCGATGCTCCGATTGAGGACATACTTAATGTCAACAGAGACGGACATGCGGTTGGACAAACCTGCTGGAAGATGTCTGCACTTGCAGTTCATCGGCAAACATGAAGAAGTTAGATGTCTCGTGGAAGCAGCTGCGGTCATTTAAATAAATAAAGAACAGGAGTAGACCCAAGACTGATCCTTCTGGTACCCCGCTCAATATCGCACTACAAGGAGAGGTTGGACCATTTATAAGGAACAGTTGGGATCGGCCCTGTAAGAAAACCAATCCAGCAGTTTACCCGAAAAACCCAACCAATTGATCCTAGCATGGAGCTTTGCTTGTATTACCGACTTAAAGGCCTTTTGAAAATCAACCATAGAAGACCTCGGTCTAGACACCGAGATCAAGAGCACGAGACCACAGGTCAAGACAGGCCAACAGCTGGCAAGTTGAAGAATGGCCCGGAAGGAAACATATTAATCGCTGCTAAGAATAACATTTTTCAGATGGTACGTCTACATAAAAGTTTTAACAATGGACTTCATAACCTTGTATGAAATGGTGCGATTGGTGCAAATCGTATGGTGCCATTGGTGCAAATCGTATGGTGCGGTGGTAAGTGTTATTGGTCGATAGTTGCTAGGGTCCGAAGGATCACTCTTCTTAAAGACTGGAACAGAGTTTGAAATACGCCAGGACTCGGGCAAAATGCCAGAACGGAAAGAAAGATTAAACAAGCGGGCAAGCAGGTTACCAATTTCGTAAGCGATTTGTTTATAGTAGGAAGCCGTAAAACCATTTGGCCACACTGCATGGCTCAGATTTAAGTTGTTAAAAGATTTTTTACCGTGGTAATGTTAAAATTAACAGTGTTATTGCAGGAGCAATTTAATTTTTTTCAAAAAGAATATGCAAAAAATCATTTGCTAGTTTGAGTGGATGCACTGTCCTGGATGTGTAGTTATTACGCATTTTAAAGCGAAATAAAGCCGATGGGTTTTCTCCCTGATAGTTTTGATATTCCGTGCAAGAAGCCAGTCATTAGCAGAAATAGCGTAAAGTGTGCAGACAGTGTTATATATGGCAAGGGTTTAGGTACTAGATATTTTTTTCCAACGGGGCCACAGAAGAAGCATCAAAAAAACTTTAAAGAACCCGGCAAGGAAGTTTTTTTTTCCTACAGGGAGCACTCCGTCTGCAGTTGTTCATACATACATTGGGTAAGACTCTCATGGAAACGTGACCAAGTAAGATAAACATTTTCACAGTGTATAGGAATGATGGCATTCCAATTTGTAGTGCTCAAAATGGAGCAAAGAAGAGTAGATCGATTTTTTTCCCGTGGGTAAGTGATTTTACGTATTTCTTGAAACAGTGGTGTTTAACCATAAGATGACCAGACAATGGTAAATTGTGCCAAAATGGACAGTAACGGCCACATCGAAATTCAGCGGCTCATTTTTGCAAAGAAATACGATCAAGGCTTTTGTTTCCTGTTATAGGGTTGGTGACGAGTTGGTTTGGACCTAGAGGCTTGATATGTTCAATGAAGGTCTGATGTTGTCTATCACTGGTAGAGAGGAGGTTTAGTCAGCGAATGACAATTCAAAGTCGCCCAAAATGATGTAGTCAAAAAACGGGCCCGCATACTCCCATTAATGAAATCGTACAGCTCCCTAAACGAGAAATCACAGTAGCTATTTGGTACGTAGCACAAGATAAAGTTAATGTTTGAGCGTGGCATTAAAACATTAAAAGCCTAAGCAGAAGCGGCTGCAATGCCACAAAGGAAGTGCATCTCCATCTGAACAGTCACAGTCTCCTGATTCACAGTCTTTTCAAAGAAGGCTTGTACCGGTGAGTTACCGAGAACCATAAACTCAGTATTACAAGGTCGCAGTCAAGTTTCAATAATAAAAATAAGATTGTAGACCTGGTTTAACCTGAAGACTGTATATCGCAGGTTAACCTGTACTCATCGCACATTACAACTGTTGCAAATAAGCAACCAACACGTTGATTTATGCTGACAAGGTGGAATCGATCGAAAATGAGTGCTTATAACGAAAACTATTAGTTTTGCTTTGCAACGGACGTTTCCTGGCTGAATGGAAAAAAAACCCACATCGTCATAAAATCACCAAGCTTTAATTTTCGGAATAAATAACCTGTTTTGGCCAAGGCCACGTGAGCGTTAACGCAAGCCATGAGTTTTAATGCTATGCAATGCAATGTAGTGAAATCGATCAAGGCCAAAAAAAAAAATATTATTAAACCGAAAATTACAGCTTCGAGATTTTATAGTGATGTGAATTTTTCCCCTCCAGTCGTGGAATACCCGTTATGCAGAGCAGCATTTTCCCCCAAAATTAAATTATTATGGTGAATTTTTACTTTTTTCCAAATTGCCCAATACTTCATAGGCCTACTCCTAAATTACGTGAACCTTAAATGTTTATCCTCATTTTTTTTAAATTAATTTTGACGAGCCTTATGTCAGCCGAAGCTATTAATGCGTGTATGGCTGAACCGGCTTAATTTTTTAACATTACCAGATTTTTTTAGAGAAGAAGAAATCTGGTAAAGGGAGGTGCCATCCCGGGGATTCGATCCGGGAAACCTCCAATCATCGTTGGGGCCGAAAGATGTCCAGAATTAGCCAGAATACATCCCACTGCCGCTGAAGGAGCATGGTAGCTACCCTCACGCTCACGCTACCCTGGCCGGCAGTCCTGGCGGGGACGTTGCCAAGGTCCCCTTTCCAGAGGTTCGACCAGATCCGCAAACCTACAGCAACCAGTCTGAGCTCTCTCACTGCTCAGCCACAATGACCACTTGAGTTTCATAATTTTCATGTGTAGTAGCCAATCACCCTTTGCAGGTGGAAAACGGGTATGGTAATGGACCCACCATTTTGTTAGCGATATTTGGTTTGATAAGTAGCAAAGGTTACTGCTTCCACCATATTTACGGGGAATTATTACTGGATAAAAGAAGTATATTTCCACATCCCAATTCCAATAATTATTGTTGTCAATTCTTTTGCAGAAAGCAACTTTGATGACCACGATAGGATTTTCACCTTCTCTAGATGGAAAATTTTTACTGCAGTCACCAAGGGATATCATGACAAGTGGCAATTTCCCAACTAAAGCTCCGCTTATAAGTGGCATTAACAAGGATGAATCAATATTGTTTTATGACGGTAGGTATAATTTGGTTGACTATTACTATATCATTCATAATTTCCCTAAAAAAAAGTCCCTTACAAATTGTCCCTAATAGCTGCCTAACTGCTCTCCCTCAGTTTTTTTCTTTGCGGCGCACTACGTTTAACACAAAGTATAAAAAAATGAAAATAAAACCATTTTCGGACGAGAACTGCGATCAATTTTTTTGAAGAAAAGGAAAGAAGTGATACGATCAAAAAACAAAACTGGTAAAAAGGAATGTGAACTTGAAAGTGGTATGGTCCTTCCCAGGGGTGACATCAACTGACCCAAACACTCGCCGTGTTAATATCATTCATTAACTCTTGTACCGAAACTCGCATTGTTCAAATTAAATAAATACAGATGCAAACCTATTGTTGCAATGCCGTCGTGTTCTATTGTTAAAGGAGGACTGAAATGTGAAATTGGGTGATCACCCAGTTTAGACGATCTCGGAACTATACAACAATACTTGTAACAATGCAACAAGCTTGATACCTTCATCCCAGGCCTGGAGTACTGAGATCGAGGAAAGCACGCGCACAACAAAGAACGAATCGTGTTGATGTTCTTTTGCTCAGAAAGCCTGACAATACGACTGCGCGTGCAACAACGTTTGCACAAAAAGGTAATCCTAATGCCGATTTTCTCCTTCAGCGAACAAAGACGATATTGCAATAACAATGACAATGAATGCGCTTTTCAATTGTTACGTGACTGGGTGATAAATAGGTTATGACCCGCTTTCCTCGTACTGAGCTCAACAATGGATTGGCACCTGCGGGACTCGACATTGTCAATCTCAGTGCTCGGAATGCTTGTAATAACCTATACTTACAACACAACTATTTATAACTTAGAAACAGATTTTAACAATTATCAAACTGGTGTCGCTATAACCCTATACTGTATAGTCTATATTAGGATACATATGGACATGAAGACCGAAAAAACTAATATGAATAAAGATTTAGTAAAAAATATTTTCCTAAATAAGGTTAAAAAAAAATAATTCAGAAACCTGAATAAAGTGAATCTCACCAAATATTTCGTCCTGATGGTTGATCAAAATGGAAACAAGGTGTTCACGAAAACATGATCATAAATCATATTAAACAAAGTATGTAAAAACTTAAAAATAATTACGAAAAATATTTAAAAAAAAGAAAAACCTAATTTACGATGCTTTGGTTAAATAAATTTTAATATATGGATTAGAAATCTATGGAAACGTAAATAAAATCCAAATATTACGTTTACAAATTACAAAACAAAGTTCTATGTGTACTTTTCTAAACTGGCAGCCGAAAACACAGGAAACGAGAAGTGAAGAAAAAATTCCAAGCATCAACTATTTCAGAGCATATACAATAATGATTCAAATCCATTTTCAACTACAAAATAAAATGCCTACAGTTTAAAAAAAAACTAAACTAAGAAAAACTTGCAAGTTTAAAAAATAAAAACGAAAAAATGAAAAGAGCATATTACACTGCTACAATTTTTAATGAATTGCCTAAACGCTATATAATTTTTGATAATTTTGGATAACATCAAAATTAAAAGAATACTGGATTCCAAAACATTTTAAGGAATTATATAAATATATGTGAAAGTTTTATTGTTTACATTTTTTACATTATCAAAGCAGGTGTGAACTTCTGTACATTTTCTATGTAACTGAATTGGTTATTGTAATTGCCATATTCACATTTCTTTTAAACTAGTTTGTTCGTCTGCCTATATTCCGAAAAAAAAATCAAAAAGCAACACAGCTTCCTATTTATTTTTCAAGAAATGAAGATTTGTAGTTGTTGACAAAAAATAAACCAGCTGGCTTCGTGTCACCTTTGTAAATAAATTATGAAGTAAAAAATGTACTTCCAGTATACAATTCAAGTGGAGGCTGAACTTTTACACAGCAAGATGTATTTGCAGCGCAGTGTCATTGAGTGTGCATTGTTAAAAATAAAGGCAGACCTGGGTGAATACTTGCGTTTGTGTGTGTGTGTGCTAACTCTGAAGCGATGCTATATACTAAACAAGATAAATGTCAAAAGAAATAAAGTAAACTGGTCTGCTAGTCTTAAGACTTGACTTACAACGATAGAAGAAAGGCCTGAGTTCCCCATTTTTGTTACTGTTACTGCAAGCAATAATTAATCTTCTTTTTTCATGTTTTTCTTTAGAAATTCGTGGAAATCACCCTCAGGCAAATATGACATCGAAAGAAGCAATGTATGAAGTTATTAGTCAAATTCTGGATGGTAGTGGAAACTCACTGGATATTGCTAAAGTTTTCGTGGATAAGTATTTGACATCTGTGGATTTAAACAACGGTCTACAAGTGAGAGATACTTTTCTGAAGGTATGGAATACATTTTAGCTCGTATAAGTTAAAAAGGAGATTATAATTAACAACATTTGTATAATTAAAACGGTAATACTGACTGCACGCATTGCTGAAATGTCCCCAATGAGATACCAAATGATGTATGGGCTATTGTAAATTGTAATTTTTTATGAAAACATTTTTACCTTGTAAATTCGGTTTTGTAAGGAGTGTAGTGGTCACTGTACCCTGGTTTAATTAGAACCATATTTATTTTTTAGGAACAGGGATGGAAAGGACGGTAAGTTGCTAATATAAATGCGAATATGATGCACCGTTTGGGACATTAATAAGTTACCCTATTAATAAACAAAAGTAGGTTTACAAATATAATGAAATTTTTTTTTTACCAAATGAAACACTTTTTATGAATAAACAAAACTATCTTACGCATAAATAACTTCTTCTAAATACAGATGCAAACCTATTTACGTTGCCTTTTGGACTTATATATCGGACTGCCTGAGCGGGGAATCGAACCCAGGACCTTTGAAATCAAAGACCGACGTTCTACCGCTGAGCCAGACTGACTGAGTCAGACTGAATAAATAAACATTTTTTATGAATACACAAAATCTTAACAAGTCCAAACAATCTAACACAACGATGGAAACAAGGTGTCTGGATCAAATATAAAAAAACGAAAACAATGGGAACACTTGCAGTACGTTTAATAAAACCACTGAACTTTCAAGTTACTCACGCTCCTCCTCAGAGTGAAACAATGCTCCCAACCAGCAGCGTGGTCCGTTTTGCCCACGTGTATTTCCGTTTCGCCCACGTGTATTACCGTTTTGACCAGGCCGCTGAATGGCTTTGTTGTTTTACTCTGAGCAAGAGCGCTAGAAGTTCCAAAAATTAAAAGGACATACCTTAATTCTCACTATATTCTGCCATCCGGTGTGAAATTGCATTTGCAACATATACGTAGGTTAGGTGAATGCAGTAAATCCGTTTCACACGAGACGTAAAATAGGAAAATGAGTTCCTTTGCAACTTTTACACTAGTCTGATGTATAATGTTGCAGAACTGAGCTAAGCAGGGGTGCCAACCATGAGGAATGTACCTTTAAGTAATTTTATGAAATGTGCTGCAAGAGTGCTCCCGCATCTGCTCCATTTTGTATCTTTGCTCATGAACAATACATTTTTCGTATGTGATGATACAAATTTTCCTAGCAAGATGGGTACGTAGTAAGTTTAGAAAAAGCCACAGATAACGTAACATTTTTTCTTCCAGACGGGAAACTTTACCGCATCGAAAACAAAATAAATCCCTATCGTGCAAAGACGTCTGCTCTCTCGTGAAAATAAACTTTTTTGTTTGGTGGCGCGATGTGATGGTCAAACTATTGTTATTTACTAAAGACAAGAAAATGCAACTTACCGCGTTTATAATTCTAAAATACTTTTTTTTTTGTATTGATTTTACGAACAGATGATAACCCATGCGATGTTCGAAATGCCTCACTACGAGACAGTGGCCCTTAGGGCAAAACACAAACTTCCTTCTTACGCCTACAGACTGGAGTATGATCCAAGCTTTGGTATGAGTGAGTTGACCGGTTCAAATTTAAATGGTAAGTCATGCCAACACATAGTGTCATTGAATATTCCTCGTTGAGTATTCTTTGCTACAGTCCAAGTAATCTGCAAAATAATAATTGTTTTTCAAAATATTCAAACATTAAACACCAAAGCGATTTAACACTAATTATCCCTCGTTTGTTACCTTTCACCCATATTGGTAAAGGCGGTAGCCTTAACTGTAAGGTTTAACCTCAACCTCCCATGTCAAAGCTGAATTATTTCAATGCTTGATTTCTCCTCTGTCATTTAATATTTTCCACTAAAATTTAGCATATAAGTTTTTATGAGAAGGGCCTTAGTTCATATCAACCTCCAGATATATGCAGCATGAGTGATCGGAGTGAAAGTGCATCGTCTGTTGTCAGAATGCATTTTAGCTAACGTCCTTTCTTAGTGAAAAAGAGTCATTCGTGCTGCGTACAGATTGGTGTCACTGCTGGACTTGCCATACATTTTGCATTATGAACAGCTGTATGATTTCCATGACATGGTAGAGCCGGAAACACAGACATAGCTTCTGGAAAGCCACGTCATGTTTTCCATGATTTATTCGTCCCCTTTCTGAAAAAAAAATGCAGGCACTTTGCCACATCCTGGAAATGAAATGCAAATCTGGCTAATGGCTTTGCTATGCATGGAAATTGAAGGAGATAAGATATACGTTATTTTTTTTTCAACAGGGACAGACCGGCTGTTCTAATGCTGTAATGGAACCAGTAAAGCTTAACAACTTCGTTATGTTTAGCAATCGGTGGAAACAATTCTGGCAAACCAAATATCAGAGACAAAATCTCCATACTAACAAATGACTGCTCACCCTTCAGAAACCTTAACATCGCTTGTAAAACCGGTGAAAAAGACCTACATGAGTTCTTCGAAAATGAAAGCCAACTTTTTCCTCCTTAAGTGACTAATATGGGTGGCTAGCAGAGTGCACAACGTCATAATATCTTATCCAGAGCCTTACGACTTTCGATGACACCACATCTGGTTCTGGCCGACCTACAGTTCTTCTTGATGATGCGGCAATAGTCAACATGTTAGTTGAGCCCCATGTCCAACAAAATACCAACATTGAGGATTACATAAAAGATGTGTGTCAGCCTTACTGAAGGTAGAGCATGGACGTTATGTGAGATATATCTACTGCACGGCTTAAGAACGCAGTGTGAGAAAAGAAGAATGCGAGTAACAACACATGTAGCACCGAACACCAAGATTAATCGTAACTTGTGAAATGTTTTAAGAGATCCACCAAACAAAACAGAACCGTTCCATGTGTTCTAGTCCCCTAACCCCGTTTCAGCGACTTATACCAAAAATTTGACTAATTTTAGTCTGGCAGGAAATAAACTCGGTTTATTCCGGCTTACATTATTTTCAGCTAAATTTCAGCTTGAATGTGTAGGATATTTTTTGTTATGTGTGAAGGAATTATTATTTTGATGAATTATGTATAAAAAAGTAGTTGGCGGAGCGGAGTGAGCGAAGCGAGCGTAGCGTAGCCTATAACGGACACCTAAGTGCAAAATGTTAGTTGGTTGGTCTGCTGGTTGGTTGTTTGGTTACACTTATGTAGTCTGGGTGGAGCCCAAACTAAAGAAAAGATTGCTACGAAATTTGACACATTGCTAGATAGCCCAAAAGGTAATGCTAATCTCGAATTTGTCATAAATTATACAATTATAATCCACGAAATTACGATTTTTCGAATTTATCGATCTAACACTCGCCATTGTAAATTTGGAATCCTGAACAGTTAAGGAATTCCGACGAAGCCTACGCTGTGCTGCTGGTAATCAAGTGAACTTTTAAAACGTAATGGAAAACACAAAACGATTTGTGAACGACTTACATGCGTGTCAAGTGAAAAAGAATGCTTGGAGGCCTGGAATTTATGCAACATGGCGATCAAACTAGGCGTTTAGACTATCAACGGGAATCCCAAATGTGAAACCTAAAATTGCTGCAGCATCAGGAAACCGGTTATACAGAACAAAAGCAGGCAAGAGATGACGTGTTTATTCAGCAACACGGAACAATACGATGGGTTCGTATAATAATTTCAAGATTCTTGCATTGTTATGGAAACTACTCTAAAATCTGTGTTGCAAGAATGAATAGGCTTAACCTCGAACGCAATAGGCGTAATTTCTCTGCTGTTGTCGCTTACGAAATTAATACGCAGCTATGTTAGGCCTAAAAGTTGTGAAAGTTTTAGAATTATCAAGGCTTATGTAAGCCTCAGCAGCGATTCCACGAGTGCCCTGGAGTCCTTGGCGAATTACAATCCTCGGAACCCCTTGACACAACGTGTCCAAGCTTTGCTTTCCCGCTTGCCTGGCCAGCGGAAAACCGTGCTTTTCTGCTGGATCCCGGGCCATGTTGGGATAGGTGGAAATGAGCAAGCGGATTCTGCAGCAAAAGGGGCCCTTTCTGGCCCTCTCGGAAGGGATCTCAGCCTTCTTCCCTCGGACGCTTTTTCAACTCTGCGTCTGAGGTTACACGCTTTTTGGCAAGCCTCGTGGGATGGACAGGACGGCAATAAATTACGAGCTATTAAAGGCACTGTTGAGGAGGTGGTGAGGAGTCGCCGTGTCGCCGTGAGGAGGTGGTGTTGGCCCGTTTGCGCATTGGTCACACTCGACTTACGCACTGTTTCCTTTTGCGGGGGGTTGACCCTCCAGAATGTTATTGGTGTCGGCGGCCACTTACGGTCCGGCACTTCCTTGTTGATTGTTGCCATCTTGATGGTTTTCGTCGTCGTTTCCATCTTCCGCATGACATTGTGCGCCAATTGGGCGATAAGTCTTTCCTCCTGTCCGGTGTTTTTCAATTTTTGCAGGAGGTACAGATGTATGACAAGATTTAGATTAGGGGTTTGAATAATATCTCTGTAATGTGTGGTGCAGTGGCAACCCGGACCACTGCACTGTGACTGAGGTTGGCGCTAATGACCAAGCTGTCGACGCGCCATTAAGCCTCATCCCCCCCCCTCAGCATGAACTTCCATGTTAAACGTCAAACTTTGAACTCATATAGTTTCGCCCAAAATTGACATGGACCAACGAAATTCGGTATTTGGGGTCGTGTCATAACTATTTCACCACATTACACATTTTAATGAAAACAATTGAACCTTTTCGGCGTCCACAGCATGGCCATTTCTTGTTGTTGTTGTTGTTGTTCTTGTTGTTGTTGGGACTATTTGCCCTCACCTGGAGATCAAACCACTGAACCGTTTTTCAAGTTCTGTAGCTTAAAACGTAGGTATGGACAAGGCCTAAGGCCTTTCGCAGGCTATTTTAATGCAACTACAATATTCTCGACAAGGAAAGCCAAATGGGCTAGAACTTTTGCTCTCACCTAGAGATTGAACCATTGAACCGATTTTCAATTTGTATAGCTTAAAATGTAGGTATTAACACCGACCAGGGCCATTTGCACACGATTTAGATGTGACTGCAGTATTTTTGTCGATAGAGCAATAATTATAGAAGAGCACTGGGCAGAAGTCATTAAGTGGCGTAACAAATTTCAGCAAATCGAGCTAAAAACATGTAATTTGGTACTCAAGTCTTTCTTAACATTAAAACTCGACCCAGCCATGGAACTCCATGAATTAACCCAAATTACCTTCAGTTCTTTCCCCCTCCCCCCGTGCCCCCAGGGGCTTGGGCAACAAATTCTTACAGAACAAATTAAAAACATGAAATTTGGTGTACAAGTTATTCTTAGCAGCATAAATCAAATCAGCCATGGAACCCCCATGAAATACCCCCAAAGGGTCTCCAGCGACCCCCTGTGCCTCCCCTGAGGTTTGACCCGCAAATTTTTGCAAATCGTGCTAAAAGCTTGAAAATTGGTACACAAGTCATTCTTAGCAGTAGAAGTCAAACAAGCCATGGAATCCCCATGAAAGAGCCCCAAAGGGCCCCCAGCGTCCTCC
>JAHWFP010105921.1:30800-54012 GCA_023313725.1 Lithobius niger
CAAATTCTTACAGATCAAGTTAAAAACATGAAATTTGGTGCAAAAGTCATTTTTAGGGAGCATACATAAATCGATTAAACCATGGAACCCCCAAAGGGGCCCCAGTGCCCCCACACTGAAGTTTGACCCACAATTTTTTGCAAATCCAGCTAAAAGCATGAAACTTGGCACACAAGTCATTCTTAGCATTAGAAATCAAACCAAGCATGGAACCCCCACGAAATGTCCCAAGGGGCCCCTAGCGCTCCCCTGTGTCCTCTCTCTGATGCTTGACCAACAAATTATTGCAGTTCGCGCTAAACGCTTGAATTGTGGTACACAAGTCAGTCATAGTAGTACAAACTGAACTATCTGTTGGACCCCCCGAGATAATCTATAAGGCACCACATCGCCCCCACCCTCTCTACCACCCTGTGTTCCCTCCTTGAAGCCTGACCAACAAATGCTTGCATGTAGTACTAAAAGAATGAAATTTGGTACACAAGCCATTGTTAGCAGTAGAAATCAAACTAGTTTTGGAACTTTCGCAACTTCCCTCTATTTCAGCTCCATGACGTTGACACCCGAAAAATTCTTGTTGATTGTACTGAAAGCATGCATTTTGGTACACCAATCATTTCTAGTAGCACAAATTGAACCAGCTATGGATCCCCGTGAAATACCATCAAAGCCTCCCCAAGCATTCCCCCTCCTATGCACCCAATGAAGCATTAATGACCAACAAATTTTTGCTGAATGTACTAAAAACATGCATCGTAGCAGTGGAAATCGAACTACATTATGGAACCCCATGAGATACATCCACCCCCAGTGATTCCCTGTGTCCTCTCCATGAGGTTGATGATCAACAAATTCTAGTTCGATTTGTACTGCTAAGAATTAGTTGTGTACCGATTCACGCTTTGGCACGATCAGCAAGAATTTGTTGGTCATTGATGCTTCATGAGGTGCACAGGAGGGGCGGGGGATGCTGGGGGAGGCTTTGGTGGTATTTCATGTCATTGCTGGTTCAATTTCTACTACTAGGAATGATTGCCGTACCAAATTTAAGGTGATTACAGTATTCTTTTCTGCGTAATTCTGGCTGAAACAAGAAAAAAATAAGGGATATTAGTATTTAAAAAAAAAAACTCTTAAGCGTATAAAATACGGATGTAAGCCTTAAAAAACTTAAAGCTCTAAAGGAACATATATTAGAAAAAGACATGTAAGCCATCAGCGTCGCACTAATACGTCTAAAAGAAGCTCCAGCTTGTTTTTTTGGGTCGTTGGAGATTCTTTTACACGTATTAGTACGACGCTGATGGCTTACATGTCTTTTTCTAATATATGTTCCTTTAGAGCTTTAATTTTTTTAAGGCTTACATCCGTATTTTATACGCTTAAGCGTTTTTTAATACTAATTTAAATGCTGTCGTCACGCCCAAGATAACATCGTCTGACCTACAATTGCGATAATTCCAACTTAAAAAAAAAATTACCGTTTGCAATGTAGTATGTGCCAGAGGTGTGCACTTCCACATTGTCGTAGGAGGCAGCATAAGGAGTCGTGGATCTTTGGAATTTTTGATTATTGTCAAGTTCTATCGTTACTGATGATTGTTTGGCTTGTAATCAAATGCATTATTATTTACATTTTAACTCTAGGAAAGTTACTCTGCAATAAATATAAACAATGTAATAAGCTTTATTGGCGGTGGCATGCTCTTTGCTAGCTTAACCACGGCGGCTAACGTGGCATTTAAATTTTAGATGGCAGCGATGGTAAAAAAAAAAAGGCTGCAAAAACGAAACAGAAACTAAATGTGGGAGCAAACGAAAGCCTCTTAAAATTAATATAAAAATATTAAATAGGTCTATACGAAAAATAGCTGAAATGTGAAAAAGACCAGAAAAAAGCTTCACAACAAACGACAAAATGGTCAAACGTAGCGGACCGAGTATTGCACCCAGTTTATTAAGGAGGCTTATCATGTATTGGAAAGTCATTAAAATTAGAGTAAATACAAATTTAAAATAAATTTCTATCCTTTCCGCATACAACAGGCCCAAAGCCTGTTTCTTAGTAACAATACTTTCGTATTTACGCGCCATTCCCGTTACAGCACCAGGCTGTAAACCAGCAAAGTATGCAGTTCGTATCGTACTGCGGCCTTTCGTTAAATTTCAGAGCTGGAAGTATTCCCGTTATCTCGGTATTGGTGAGTAATCACCCTATGGGAATTAACATGTGAATGAGCGGACTAGAAGCAGAAACTAGTATTTATAAGCTTGATGGATATACTACGACTAACCTACTGTTTGCCTCATTGTTCGATAACGAAGTTTCATACTATATTCAACTTTCCTGAGCTCATGGACGTTCTATTGTTCCAAATCAAGTTTTCATGCACAGATTGAACATTCCTTTCTCCGTACGTATATTGGTTCACGGGCTTCACGCTGTTATTGAATTAATATCCGCACGCACGTTTTGTATGAGCTAAAAAGGCGGAAGGCAACCTGCAATGTTAGCGTGTTTCTTTATTTTCTTTTTCGGCAGCGCTGCAAGCAAACAAAATGCGTAGGCCACCTCATGCAGCATAACAAGAGAGTTCGACTAAGAGATTTTCGTGAATCAGTACGACGATCTACAATTTTGTGATGCACGTTAAGAAGTTAGTAAATTATAAAGAATGGTTTTTTAACAATAAATATACAAATTACAAATAAAACAATACCGTTTTAACCTGAAAATTATCGGCTGAAACCTTTTTTGGCGGCTATGGCAGGCTTCAGCTGCAATTTTTACGGATGCTTTTCGGCTTACTGAAAAAAAATTCGGCGCAGCGGCTAAAGGCAGCGGCTTCTGGGACTAAAGTGTGCGCGGCCTATCTTGAGTTCGCTGCAGAACGAAGACAGATAATCGATTGTACGTTTTTGGTAGCAGAGTGCCTTGTTGATATCCAAAATTGTTAAAAAAACAATGGCGGCCGTCGATTAAAGCCGCTCCCTCCAGGAAGATGTAGCCGCTTATAAAATACTTCCAGGACTCAAGATACGCCGTGCACACAATAATATGTTCTCAACATATGGCACTGTTTGTCGCCAATAGGTGTGCACTGCTACAGATGTTCAGTCTGCTTGCAACAGAGATTCCATGCTTAATCTATGTCCATGTGACCATGAAGAATCCTCCACTGGACGTGTAATCCCCGCTGCACATGCAATAACTTGTGGATGCAAATCATGACTTATGGATTGCTGAAACCTAATGATGAAGATAAGAAAATAATAGATGTTATCCGAACATTTTGGACAAACGTAGCTAAGAACGGGTGGGTTTTCTAAAATATGACACTGTGAATATCATTAAGGAGTATGACTGTGAATACCGACGTTGTCGTCCTTGATGTGGCTGTGTAGCAGTTCATTATACAGTCGTAGGTTTGCATATCTCTTGGAATTGGGAAAAGCCATAAGTTCATCGCTGTTGCTGTTATAGCCAAATCTATGGGTCCCGTAAGTCTCTACTTTTGCTGGAAGGGGGAAGAAACAGCATGGGAAACATGGCGTTTCACTCTGTCCCAAGGTAACCGTAGTAGTTGAAAAGAACGACTTTCCTTTCATGTTCCTTTCCACATATTATACCCCCCTTTCTGGCTCAATCATGTTGTGACACTGCTAGGGCTATGGATATCATACAGCAGTTCTTATTGCTTTCGTGTGACAAATCCAGCAGTGACATAGCAGTGTGAGCTTGACGAATGTGACGTTTTTCACTAAGAGAGTTCCTTAGCTCGAAGACAGTCCGCCAACACAGGATGCACTTTCTCTTTATGCCAAACGTGCTTCTTATCAAGGAGAGCTGTTTTGGGAGACGAGCTATTTCTCCTAGCATTGAAGCACCAAGGTCTGCTGATTATGAATGGAAAACATCTGAAGGCAACTAAACATCTGAAAACTAGTTGGATTTCGTTACAACACGAAGCTGAGTCTTTTGCAGAAATAGTGAAATGTAGTCTGTGTAAGAAGGTATGTGATAAGGTCAGACGAACTTGAAAGAAATCCAGCTTTCTCTGCACTGCGTGATGCCTGAGTGAGGAAGTGTGCAAAGAACAAGCGTAACGTTGTTTATTAACATTGACACAAAGTTGTGCCACAATAAAACGTGTCTTTATATTTCCACACATTACAAGCTAGGTCTGCTTGTTTTGTTAATCTCCCAAACATATCTTCCAAACATATCTTAATATTTTAAAAACTAAATATTTTATTTGTTGTCCGTCTCTTACTTCTTTGCCATATTTGCAATATTTGTGGTAAATACATGTCGAAGTCCGGTTGTATTATAAACAAGACCAGCTTGTTCTATTGTTGGAACTGTACAATTTTATTAGCAATCTTATCAAAAATACACCCATGATTTTCAGATAAGCCGATTTACAGTAATAAATAAGTTGGTGACAGTATCTGGAGTTCCCTACAGTCAAATTTCCTAATAAACCTGTCCTGGACTTGCTCAGGTGACGATGTCCTAACGGAAAAGCAGCCGTGGCACGTTTGCTTATCTTTTTTCAGAAAATGTCTTTCTATGAAAGTTGTCCAAAATTCATTATGCTACAACTTCGCTACACATTTTGTTTTAGCAATATTGATGTATACAGACACCCATTTTTGGCAGTCATTTTGAAGACGCCATTTTGAAATGCTGACACCTAAATGAAATTTGATTGTGGCTTCATTTTTTTAAACCGGTCTGAAGAGTATGTGTGCCCAGTGGTTTGCTTTTTGACTAAAATGCAATTTTCACTCCCTTAAACCCCGAAC
Source organism: Lithobius niger (assembly GCA_023313725.1). Classification (NCBI taxonomy): domain Eukaryota; kingdom Metazoa; phylum Arthropoda; class Chilopoda; order Lithobiomorpha; family Lithobiidae; genus Lithobius; species Lithobius niger. The sequence continues at coordinate 35,610 of JAHWFP010105921.1, forward strand.
TATTATTTCGTACTTAATTTTGAATGCCTACCTCTGCGTCACGAGTCGAGAAGCGCTCATCTGAGTTTGGGTCCTAAACTACGTAACCCAAAAATATAAAATGTTTACCCAGCTGACATGCTCTTTTCACTTTTCGCCATAGCTTCCAACACACACAGTTACTATTTCGGATTATTTATCGATTTCTTTTAAAGGAAATAATAGACAATTATCTTAGAGGTAACATGTGGCAACCCAATTTAAGCCTATCAAGTTGCCCCTTCTTAGGAACAAACCGAAGTTCGATGTTAAGAGTGACTAATCTAAACTCATCAGTACTTTTTAGGCGGCCAGGAGTGGATAACGATAGCCTTCGACTATCCTGGTATAAAAAAAAATGGATTTTTTTAACCGATTTGAACAAGTTGAACAATTTTGAATAATTGCCTAGTTTTAAGTAACGTCGAAGTTTTTCTGAAAGTGCAAATCTCCCCAGTTACGATGTGCAAACATTTTTTTTTCATTTTTTTTCAGGAGTTTCACATGCAGATGATTTGTTTCTGATGTTCGATGGTCCTTCCTATGGATTGCTGAAACCTAATGATGAAGATAAGAAAATAATAGATGTTATCCGAACACTTTGGACAAACGTAGCTAAGCACAGGTAGGTTTTCTAAAATATGACACTGCGAAAATCATTAAGTTATTCATTCATAAAAAGGAAGTGACAAACTTAAAAGCCATAATAAACAGGGAAAAAATTAAATCTTCTTTGGAGTTAAAGTAGGAAGTTTTTTTTTTTTGGTTGCCTAAAATTTCAATATCGCATTTACATATTATCAGGAGGTTATAAATAGCTTCGTTAGGAACTATATTCGTGTTCAGAGTTTGACTGACTTTAGCACCACTGAAGCCAGTGGCGAATTTGTAAAAGCCCCGGGTGGATAAGTCCGGAAAAGCGCCATTTTGTCTCTGATTTTTACCTGCATATTATTTTTCACTCGCATGCCTCTCACCCCAAATATGGCGCCGCATACAGACCTTTAAAACAGTTTTATTTTTTACGACAACAAAGCCCCTTAGGTATGGTTAGTTAGTAGCGATCTCAGCCAAATATAAGCCTATACCGTCGTATTTATAAATGCCAAATTGTTGCATAGGCCTATGCAGCCAAATATAAGCCTCTATCGTCATATTTCATAAAGTCAAGGTGAATAAGATAAATTCTTCAAAGTTGACACTCGAGAGAGATTCCCAGTTCCATCCCAACGCCCCCCCCCCAAGAAAAACCCAATAGCCTGTATAGTGCAAGTCGAGTCCAGTTATAATGAACTTAGCACAGTGTTGTAGTGCACTGTAGGCTCAATCCAAAGATCAGGGTTCAATTCCCGGAATCAAGGCAGCACGTGATATTTTTCCACCATTATTGATGCTAACTAGTTAGCTTAGCTGTACACAATGGTAGCACCAATGTGTTTCTACATATCTTACTAAAGAGAAATAATTTGATAAAAGGTAACATATCGTAACCTTTTGATTTAGTGGTCTCTACCACGTTACTATATTAAAGTAAACCAATGTGTACTACAATGCAAAAAAAAATCAACAAGATTCAGACACCAGAGACAAACGTTTCGGGATGTTGTACCCACAGCCTTTTTTATGCAAAAGATAATAAAATAAAGCCGTGAAGATGCGTATCGTCGGTGTATATTGGTTACACTTGTCTGTGAATAGTCTTCAGCCATTAATTGAAAAACATAACCCACATACTTTAGATGTCGCTTTGTGTATCAAGTCAAATTCCTGGTAATTTCCATGAAAAGTGATTAAAATGATGAATGGTATCAGGGAAAAATTAACATTGTGTTTGTTCCAGCTAATAATGTCAAAATAATTTTTATCGATGAAAACCAATATCAAAAAAAAAACTTGCCCAATCTTATTGTTCTCGAACTTAAATCTACAAATAAATATTCGAAAGCAGGAGCAGACAAACAGACAAATACACAGAGAGACACTAATACATGATGATAAATGCTTCAGCTCTGCTTCACAATGCGAGTTACTAAAGTGAACCCAGCACAAAATCTTAAGATAGTTAGCAAAAAAATCTGTCGGTGAGAAGCGTCTAAAGAAATTTTTCAATCGTGGTTCTCCCCGAGTGCTATCCGAGTGCTCTTCACCCAATATTCCATTCTTCTTCCGCCTTCAGGTTTTGTCCTGGAAATTTGTTACCGCTATTTACTGTATTGACCTATTTTAACATGCGAGTTGCAAACTTGTTGTGAGATTTATGTATGTAACAGCCCAATAAATAACGAGTCTAGTTATAATTGATGTGAAGTACAGCCAGAAGTACAGCTAGTTACAATCTAGCCTATGTTAACCTCCACCTTAGTCTATGGAGCTATACTGGGGTTCTCGCACAACACTTTTAGCAGACCGGTGATGACATATATCCAATATCGCGGCACGTGTACCCATAACTGGAAATTCTAATTGTAATTTAGCACAACTATTTTCTCTCTTCGACTTGTCTCCAAAGACCCTTAGTCTTAGCTCGTCACGTCGTGTGTCACAATACTGCACCATGCTGACACACAAGGAGTGGCATCCAGAAAGTAGGTGGGTCGAATAACTCAAATTTTTGTGTTCCACAATTGTACCTGGCACAATTTACGATACCTGTTCTGGTATTAAGAACCCGCAAATAGTGGCGTAGGACTATGAAGCCAAATATAGGCCTGTATCGTCACATTTGTAACCGCCAAGTAGTGACATAGGCCTATGTTGCCAAATATAGGCCTATATCGTCACATTTTTGAAAATCAAAATAAATAAAATAGTAAAAAAAATTGAATCTTGCGAGAGATTTCCAGTTCAGTCCTAGACGGGTCCCCAAGAAAGATACTGTACCAATCCAATATATAACGCAGGTGGTGTCCAGTTATAATTGATGTAGAGAAGTATAGCTGGATACAATCTAGCTTATGTTAACGTCTGTATTAGTGTAGGGAGCTACTGGGGTTCGAGTACAACACTATTAGCGGTCAGGTGATGACGTATATCCACTATTGCGGCACATGTACGAGTAGCTGAAAATATCCAATGGTAGTTTAGTGAAACCATTCTCGTCTACATCTTGTCGACAAAGACCTCTAAAATTAGCTCGATTACTCCTTTATGGGTGAAGTCTTGCAGCATGTCATAAAATTACACTACTCTGACTCACGACGGACGGTATCCAGAAAGGAGGTGGGTCGAACAACTCAAATATTTGTTTGCTACGATTGTCTGATGAAAAACAGGCGCAATTTAGGCCACCCAGTCTGATGTAAAGGAACGCCAAATAGTGGCATAGTCCCATGCAGCCAAACATAGTACTATATCGTTACATGTTATTAGTTTTCGCTTGAAAACGGCTTAGCACAAATGGTGAATAATTGTTTTTTATTCTTACCTTGTAGCCTGGAATGGCATTCAATTAGTGTACTAATCTGTGTTTTGTTGGTCTGTTATTTGTTGTAATTACAAACTGAATTGTTCCAGAGTAACATAGAAGTAGATTTAATATGGTTGAGCTTTTTGTATGATGTTACAGGACAAACTGCAGACTTTCTTATCGTAAAATTCTTATTTTAGAGCACCAACGCCAAACACCAGCGAACTTCTTCCAATCAAGTGGAACCCGGCTACTGATGGAAATATACCAGTTTATCACATTGATAATCCGATTACGACAACAACCTTCGAAACTAGCAAAGATGACCTTTACAAATTCTGGGTTGAAAAAATACAAAAACCCCTTCAATCGAGAAAAACACAGAAGAAAAATAGACGTTCATTAGTACATAATTTGTTTTCAAAAGTTAGGCCATTAGTGTAACAAGTTTTACTTTCCAAAAGGAAAATTGTGCAGAAGTCTTCCACCTAAACTACTTGGTTTCAACCATTGGATGGCAAAGTGGGTTGCAGCTGTCCAGTTGTGGTATATTTTGATTTTAACGAATCATACAAATTCTAAGGAAATTGTAAAATATCTCTTATCGCTGTAATAATGAATTCCATGAATTAAAATACGTGTGGCTAATAGTTGTTAATTTAATGTTTTACAAAAAAAACATGAACTTGAGGGAAAACGAAATTAATTGAAAGATGTCATTGTTTATTCAAAAGTAGTATAGCAATCTGTTACGAATTCTATTTTCCCAGTGTTAGATAAGGGTTCAAACTAATGCAGAAACTGCTTGTTTTTAGGCTTGACTGTCTATCAAGCTTAATCCGCATCTGATAAGCAGTATGATAGTCCTGGTTCCGACAGACACACATGCAGACAATTGACCCAAACAGGCAGGCAGGCAAGTAGTAGTCTAAAAACAGTTTGTTTCGTTAATCCGGCATTAATGTTTGATTTACTGACAGACAGTTTCAGAGTTATTATGATCGTATGATCTATTATTGATAAACAAGAAACTTAATTTAATTTAAGGTAGCCAATACCTTGCAGGAACGAACATTTAACCAAATGCAGTAAAAGAACGATTGGTGATAGGAAGGTATGTGTTCATTGGCTTAAGTTTAAAGCCTGCAGCGGACACAAAATTGTAAAAATGTTGATTTGTTGCTAGGGCGAATGAAACTTAACGGTGCATCAACATCTAGGTCATTAGTACCAACCTCAGTCACAGTGCAGTGGCCTAGATTGCCACTGCGCCACACATTACAGAATTGTTAAAAACACCCAAAATCTAGATGTTATTATAGATCTGTACCTCTTGCTGCAAAAATAAAAAAAAACAGTCTGGAGGACATACTTATCGCCCAATTGACGCGCTATGTCTCACGGAAGATGGAAACTGTAACGAACACCATCTAGATGGTGACAATTAAGAAGCAAGCAACAGACCGTAAGTGTCTGTCGACACCAATCACATTCAGGATAACCCCCTCAAAAGGAAGCAATGTAAGCAGTACGTTAACTGTGACCAATGTGTAAACCTGTCAACACCACCACTTCTCGGCAACTGCAGCAGCAAGCCTGGTGCCATTTCTACGCAGTTCCTTTAATAGCCTGCAATTGTTGCTTGGTTGGTTCATCGGGTGGCAGATGCTCAACCATGAGTATTCTTTTTGGGGGTAGTGGGGCAAAATATTAGAATTCAGAATGGGTTCGCGTAATAAGTTGAGGGTCGAAGGAAGGGAACGTTATTTTAAGTTCCCTAGGAGGAGCCCTCTAAAATAAAACAGTTTCGGCAGTTTTGTGCCTTTGAAACTTTCAATGAGCCATTTTTGTGATTTTTTTCAAATGTAACAAATTCCTAATTTGTCTACTTTTGCTTTTCTTTCTTCCCGAGTGCATGTCGGTAATCGTGAGTGTCATGTTTGCGTCTCATGCATTTCTGAGGGACTCAGCTTAGCCAGTGACACAATGCAGAGATGACTAAGTGTACAGACCGTGTATTCAGCTCAAGGACCCTTGTCATTATTTCTGAACTCATAATAACATGTGGGTATGCCACCTGGAAGGACCCACAGATTTCCAGTCTTACCAAAACACAGAACGCCTCAATTTACAAACACTTTTAAGAAGGGACTTAAGAGCACCAACAAAACACAGAAATGCGAACAATAACCACAAAATTATCTAAAAAAATTATAAATGGAACCGAGGAATTTTCTTTTGTTGTCATTATGTTATGTACCTCTGCGTCATAAATCAATTTGATTGGTGCACGTCGGCCATGCTTAGGCTGTGGATGTGAGCGAGTAGTGAAAACTGTAAAGGCAGTAAAGGCATTGATCGCCTTCCACCCACTACAGGTAAGAGGTGAGCATCATCCACTACAGGTGAATGAGTCCTCTTTTTTGGGGGTTTGCCAAGACAGGCCATTTGGAACCTCCCACAACAACAGAAATATGATCCCTTCTACAGGAGACCGGTATCCACCCATAGCAGGTGAAATATAGGATATGCCTGCTACAGCCTCAGAGAACCCCTTTTCGAAGGTGAATAAACTCCTAACTTAATAAATCTGGATGATCGCCATGAGGACTGTCAATAGTCCATAGACCCTGCAAACTCAGCTGACACTTGTAGAAGGCAAAACCTAAATTCTGCCTGGAAAGGGAAGACGTAGAATAGTATCGATTCGCATGAGGACTACTGCAAGATAGAGAATATGCCAGGCCCTCCAGCACAGCTGATAAGATGTGTGTCTCTGCAGATTCAACCATTCATCCAGGGCTACAGCCATTGTTTAGGAGACTACTGAACATGTATTTTCCAACCTACACCTTACACACTTGATGCCCTACGTACTCCACAATCATACACTTCCACACTTTAGGCTGTGCCTTTGGACTGTAATCTCTGTCCCACACAGAATTACCTGACACAAAATTAATGTATACCACCAGGAAAAAATTGTGTCAACTGCTTCCACTGTTGCTTTTCAACTTTACGCAAATGTGGCAAATGAGGCAATGAGGCAAATGTGATTTCAAGAGGGTGAATGAAGTTTGAAGAATTCGAACTTTTAATAAACTGCCGGTAGCTACACCCATAGTCGAATGCGATGCAACATGATACAAACAAGAATCAAGATATAGCCTAGTCAGTAGCAGCAGCATTGCAGAGTTCAGCACGATATAATTGCTTGAAAGGTTGAACCTAGGTTTCAGCTGTTCTGTAGTGTGGCTTGTGTGGTAGGCAAGCAATATGTTTGATACGATTGCATAACATGAAAGAGAGAATTCTGTCAAGGTCCACTGTGGTCCATTATCAGTAACAAACATGCGAGGCAAACCTTCACTACTGGGAAGTCTAAGCAATACCTGAATGGATATCGTGAGTTCGTGGTGACTACTTCTGGACGTTTGCAAAAGCCTTATTTAACAATAAGAAACATTTGTCTTTCGATTGGACCACAAAAGTGCACGTTCAGCTTTCCCTACAACCAATCGGGCCCGACCAAATATTTTCTGACTTTTTCGACATTCGTCTTGATCCTGCTGAAAGATACCACAGACTTTTATCAAGATTCCGGTTGAAATTGAAGCACTACACATGACAACATGCAATAGCATTCATATTAACGATGCCACCATGCGCAATATATAATTCATTTAAATTCTTTGCGCCAAGTTCTATTCTACACTAATCTCTAACTTGCAAGATTCATAGGGTATAAACTCAATTTCGCCCTCACGTTAGAAGGCCAATCCAACTTAGGACGTAACAAAACATTTGACAGAATATTATCATTTAATTCTCTAATTAACAGGCTGAAATAGGTAACAGGCTAAAATCAAGTTGCTTTGCAGGCATTACAGTAATCATGTCTAATTCATCTGACAGCATGCTAGAACTCTGTCAGATTTCTAGGGGTGTCAGGGGTGAATGAAATAACGCATATGCCATAAAATGTCTGAGTCTTTAATGTATTCATTATCATAGCTGTATGTGTTTAAGAATAAAGCCCTCGATGTGTCTGTGTTGTGGCCACAGATGTTATACTTTTGAAGGTCTAAAACTCCAAGTAAGTGCTTTATTATCTGAAGATAAAGTAAGCCTTCAACCATAAAGGTACTGGTGGCATCATGATCAATTTGGGCATATCCCTCTAAGCAGAAGTTAGTGTTCTCATTGCAAATGCTATTGGGCGGTCTTATCCATCAAGGAAAGTTTTTACTGAATTTGCACCGGCACTATAGGTGATCCATAACAATGGAACTAAAGTGCAAGGATTCATCATACCTGTTCAAAAACGTACTCACAACACCTCTTAGTTTCTAAAAAAAATTCTCCTCACACACTATCCCACAACAAAGTCACAACTTTATTAAACAACTAGTTTAATGGAAAAACGTTTATGTCATGTGTGGCACAAACGTTGAACACTGATTTACAAACCCACGGAAAGCCCTAAATTGCTGGGCACGAGTTGGAAGGGGCAATCCGTAAATGCATCTAGTGTTTCTAAAATATTCATTAAATCATCAGATGGTATCTTAAACCTCAAGTACTTGACCTCAGCCATGCCTTTTTACAGATGTTTCATCTTAACCGCAATCTGCTGGCCTGCAGTTTACCTAAACATCATTCAAGTTAGAGTAGTGCTTCAAGTCCTTGCCTGCCACTAACACATCGTTGAAGAGGGTGAAGTTTTGTCACAATCTTTTAGGATAGGTTCTAATTGTGTTTGATAAATGGCAGAGCTTCCAGAAAACCCAAGTCCTGGTCGATTCGAAATATATAATCTCTTGTGGCTTTTATAACAAACCCTGATTTAAAACCCTCTTCCAATTCGATTTGCAGATTCCATCTGTAAGGTCTAAATTACAGAACATGTTACGACCAGCAAGGAGCCAAAATATATGTTCTGACCTTGGCTATTTCTCGATTCTCTATCTTCCTATATTACCTCAAGTGATGAGGCAAGACTTGGAAAATTGGCAGATGACACACAGCTGACTGCTTCCTTCCACCCCTCTTGCGACGAGTCTAGATTTAAAGATTTAAAATGTTTGTTGCAAACGCAATCGGAGGGACAAGGACTGGGTCGTCACTGACTGCCGTCCGATGGTAAAACTAAAAAAATTACAAATTATAAAAGTTTAAAAGTGAAACGTTTAAAACAAAGACGATGACTCGGCTGCAGTGGAGGGTTGAAGGTATGGGGTTGGGGTCACGAATGCCTTACCACCAACGTTAGACCTACCAGGGACGACAATGGTCCCCGATGGCATCGCCAAACGTGAGGGACAAGTGCAGGGAAAAGCCGGGTAACGTTGTCAATGTTTCTTTAAAAAATATATATATATATTATTATCTACGATGCATATAAATAGATATATATATATATATAATGCATCGTAGATAATAAAAATAATAAAACAATGGAATGCATGAAACTGGTGTAGTGAAAGTTAAAAACTGAAGTGGGAAGTAAGACTAGAGCTATATACAATTTAAAAAGATGTGTATAATAATAATAATAACAATATTCAATTGCACAATAGCAAAAGGCTTGGTAGAGCATTTCACTTATAACAACTAGCTCAAATCACAAATAAATTTGTTCGTCATAAAAATACAAAAATACATAAAAAACAATAAAAACCAATAAAAAACATTAAAAAACGTTAAAAAACATTGTACAGGGTCTAATTACATAACTATAATACTCTATGCAGGAAATCGGTGAGGCAAACAGCCTTCAGACGTATTTTAAATGAAGTGAGTGTATTTGCCTCAACCACAGTTGCTGGTAATTTATTCCAGCAATTAACTATCCGGCTGCTGAAAAAATATTTTCTAGTATTGACCCTGAAGGGATTTGCAACCAACTTCCAGGAGTGCCCCCTCGTTCGATCATCGGAACGGAGGTCAAAGAAAAAAGTGGAATCAACACTAAGGTGACCATGTAGCAATAGATACGTTAAAGTTAGATCCGCTCTTAATCTTCTTAATTCAAGAGGTTCTAATTTCAAGGCGTTAAGCCTATCTGTATAGGACAGATGGGATAAACCCTTTAAACTCTTTGTGAACCTTCGTTGAACGGACTCAAGAAGGTCGATGTCCCTAAGGAGGTGGGGTGACCAAACTGGGCTAGCATACTCCAGTATTGGTCATACATAGACCTTGAAAGCCCAAGTTAGAGTTTGTGGGTCTGCGGAACGGAAGAATTTTCGAATCATAGCTGCCTGTTGCCGTGCAGCCATTACAATTTTATTACAGTGATAACTGAAACTAAGGTCGTTTGTGATCCAAACCCCCAAATCTTTTACAACTTCAATTTCTAGTAGTGTAATTTGCACCTGACAAAAAATATTTGCAATGTAGATTCAAATTCCGGGACCCCACATGAAAAACATTGCATTTTTGTGGTGCTAATGGGAGTTGCCAGTCTGACGACCAAGACTGAAGCCTGTTCAACTCCTCCTGCAATTCGGAATGGCTGACACAGTCAACCACCGAGCTGTACTGCTTCACATCGTCCGCAAATTTCTTTAATTTGATTTTATCATTTAGTGATGTCAGATCATTTAAGAAGATAATAAAAAGCAGTGACCCCAAGACCGATCCCTGAAGTACTCCGCTACAAACCTGTGTTTGTTTTGATTTTACACCGTCAATTTCAACCCACTGGCTTCTGCCCGTTAAAAACTCGGCCAACCACGTGAGAAGTTTATTTCTAAAACCAAATTTTTCAAGTTTGAACAGCAATTTGTTGTGGGTGACTGACTCAAAAGCCTTAGCATAATCAAGATAGATTACATCGATAGGGATTCCATTATCAACAGCTGAGGTCCAATCCTCCAATGAACAAAGAAGTTGGGTGCATGTTGATCTCCCATCAACAAAGCCGAACTGGTCGTCAGCAAGTAAGTTGTATTTTTTTATGTGATTAATCATTACGTCTTTTAAAACCAACTCTACTACTTTACATGGTACACAGGTAAGAACAATTGGGCGATAATTTTTGGGGTCTGATGATTCACCTTTTTTAAAAATTGGGGAAACTTTACCTGATTTCCAAAGGTTTGGCAATTTACCAGTTTGCAGAGAAAGTTCACCAATCCAGGCTAATGGTATACAGATCTCATGTTTAATTTCTTTAAAGAAATGCGCTGAAAAGCCGTCTGGACCTACAGCATAACTTGCTCTCATTTTAGTTAAATATTTAAGGATAATTTCTGCAGTAACCGTTGGAAGCGTACAGTCTGATAAGTTATCACGACCTATTATTGGAGGGTAGCATTTATCGTCCAAAACAAAATTTTTGGAGAACTCATCATTAAATACGTTTGTCTTTTCAGTCAAATCGATTACGAGATGTTTCCCGACTTTTAGTGGAGGGATGGTTCGACTAAATATCGAATTATTTTTTACGAATTTATAAAGTGATGTAAGATTGCCTTTTTTAATTAGTTTTCTTTCCTTCTTGATTTCAAAATCCCTGGTCAATTTAGTATAATTTTGCCTGCAAGTATTATAAGTAGTTAAATTTTCCGCATTTCTGTTGAACCGGTATTTCTTCCATAGTTTTTCTTTTACGCGATTTAACTTTTTTATACATAATGGGATGCTTAATTTTGATTTTGCTCTTAAAGTATTTTTATTTTTAGCTAATGGCGTGCAATTTACTATGCACTGATTTACCAGTTTAATAAAGTGGATATACTTAAGATCAACGTTTGTGTAACCAAGCAATTCTGAAGCCCATGGGACTTGTCTTAGTTCTAATTTTAGATAATCAAAATTTATCGGGTGATCAATTTTTTTTTGTTTATCACCAATTTGATTTATTTTTGCACTAGGTAGTTTAAAACCCACCATATTATGCTCACTACCACCCATATTATGATGTAACAGGGAAAATACATCTTTGCAATAAGAGATTACATACACTAGTAAGCAATAAGTAAAATATTTAAGGGCAAATATTTTAAACCCATCAGAAACTTAGCTTTCCAAAATTTGTTGTCATCCAGTTCAAAGGAAAGAAATAAACGTCCCTCTTCCGCGGAAGGGGTTTATCTCGAGTTAGGCCCTTTTTGAATATACCTGGAAATATTTAACGTAAGAATTTCACCGGAAAACTTTTTTATTTGGTGCACCAAAGTTCCCTTGATTAAAAATTAACAAGCTAATAAGGTGCGCATGAATACAATGTAAATGCGACATTTCGAGTCACTATACGACTATTTATCAAGCAATAATTTTTAGCATTTACTCAATATGTCAGAATTGCATTGGGTAGATAGAGCCCACAAAGTAACAACTTATGCATATATTTAAAAAAAAAAACTAAAAATGAAATTAACTCAGGGCAAAACCTGAAAATAAGAAGACCTGACCTTAATAACTAATTACTCCTGCGAATGCAGGTCATAAGTGCTGATAGGGGCGATTATTTCTGTATGCTGATGTCCTTAAGTGGGAAAGAGCCTTTATTTCCGTTTTTTTTTTGGAAATACGATCTTGTTCTGATAAATGTCTATTTATGGGCATAAGATGTTTACCGAAATAATCGCTCCTATCAGCACTTACATCCTGCATTCGCAGGAATGATTAATTATTAAGGTCAGGTCTTCCTATTTTCAGGTTTTGCCCCGAGTTAGTTTAATTTTTAATTTTTTTAATGTATTCATAAGTTGATACTTTGTGGGCTCTACCTAATGCAATTCTGACATATTGAGTAAGCTACGGTTAAAATACTTTCTAAATCAATTCTTTTTTGGTAACATATTTTATGTAAAAGAATTTTGGTATTCTCCAGGTTGGGGTGTGCCCTATCTTGATATAATGTTACCCCGTAGAGTTTGACTTATGGGGGAGAGAACCTTTGGGTGAAAATTTTTTCCGTCATCCCTGTGTAAGAAGCCTGTATGAAAGTGCCAACAGGGAATCTGATAACCTACGTTACAGCGAGTTTTAAGTGATCTTTCTGATCGATTACTTTTCTCGTCGTGTATGACGTTTTAAGTTGGGTTGCTGGATGAGACCAAAGTGATCCCAGATGGGAATAAGCGATTTCTAAGTAGAATCGTTTTGTTCTCAGCTGCCATACCCTACACAAAACGTCTTACCATGCCAAAAAAATAGTCGCTTAGAAAGCTAAATTTCAAAAATTTCAAAAATTTGATTTACCAGAGTTCATGTGAGAAACTTTCACGCGAGGCATCTTGCATAGAAATGAAGAAACAACTCTTTGACTAAAGGATCGCCTTCCTATAAATCAAATTAGAAGTATATCGATAAAACGAACTCTTTTGTAGAACATTGGCTCAAGACAGTTCAGACCCCGACCTCCAGAATACTTAAATTATCTCTCACGAAAAATGTTACCAACGAAGAATTAATTTAGAAATAATTTTCATTCCAACGCTATGAATAAAAATAGCGTTGTCCATTCGTGCGTAATCAACTTAAGGCAAAAAAAATGAACAATTATAATAAATTCCTTTTTTTTTGGACAAACTAGGACCAAAAAATGTGTCCTGCTAGGGGACATCAGCATCACAATGCAGCAATCACCCCCCCCCCCTCCACTTACAACTTGCATTCGCAGGAAGTAAGGTCTGGTAGGTCATGCTGATGTCAGGGTTCTCCTGGTCGAAGGTCCATTTTTAGTGTTTTAAATTATGTGCTGCGTCTTCTTCTCCCTCTTTTTCTCCCCTTTATTCATCTTCGCCCTTTAACCCACCTACTATTTCCTCCGTGGAGTAATTCTTCCCTGTGATTGTTACTCTCCAAATAACTTCCTCCATGAAAGGTCTCATTCCTTACCGTTCATTTTCATCTGTCTACGTGCTTGCTACTTTCGTGGTCCAGAAACCCAGGCAGGTCATTCTGGCTGTGCAGACAAACAGGAAAGGCAGCCAAACTAAAAATCGGGCTGTTTTCGATCTCTGCAAACTTCAGGGGTTTGGGTTAAATTTTTTATCGCGATTACTAGGATTGGAATTTAGAGTTGATCTCTGCAGTTAAATGCAGCCTATTTAGTGCTTAGCTGCAACGTTAACCCAGATCAAAAAAAAAATTAAATTTATTCTTCAGCTATTAAAATTTTATAATAATTAAAGGCATAAAAGGCGCAGCATCTAATATCATACACTGTATTGTTGCAATATTCCTCTAACTCTGTACATTTTAACTTCAACTGTAAATGGTCATAAAAATGATTTGCTGTTTTTTCTTTTTTATCTGGTTATCTGTTTTGACGACACCGACAAACAAACGTTGACGATATTAAACTTATCAGCAACACAATGTAAAATTAAATCAAACGGATTTGTGTCGTAAGCATGACTAAGGCTTGATGACATGGTTTTAAATATTAAGAGAATACATACTTTTTGTGGAACGTGGTTGTGCTGACAACATGGCGTCGACGTGGATAGAAGGATTTCTCTTTGTACTGCTGTTGCTGAACTACACTTCCGCATTAGAACCGATAGTGAAGTTAAATCACGGTGGCGAAGTCTTGGGAAAGATCTCGAAAAGTCAAAATGGAAGGTTGTATTACTCGTTTCTGGGAATTCCATACGCCGAACCACCCGTCGGTGAAAGACGATTCCAGGTTAGTCCTGCCACTGCAAAGAGGCAATTCAAAAACAGCAAAACCCATACAGTAGTATGTTATCAGTAATTTAAAAAAAATATTTTTGCCGCCTTAAAGAGCAAAAAATAACACACGTGGATGATGTATGAGTAACAATCAGCACTTTTGCTATGGTTAACAAAATATCTCTAATAACTGTAAATTATTTCAGTCCGACTCATACCACTCGATAAAAATCAATAGTTTGCCCACAACTGTAATTGGAAAGATTAATCTATAGGCCTACACAAACATTTAGGGGGGATTTCTAAGTCTACTTAAACTGATGTGACATGTAAGGGTTGATGATTTTGACTTAATTATTTCAAGGTCATCATGATACTAATTTACAAATCATTGGGTTTAGGGTAGTCGTGCATACGAGTTTCGTTTCCTTAAATGTCCCTTTTTTGCATTTGAAGACCTTGGGGGAGAGAAGGAATATTATCAGTAGTAATAGCCCTAGCGCTTTTGTCGGTAATACGACTACGGTTTTTGCACGACGCCTGTAACCTGGCTCTAAAACTAACGAATGCTAATTATTTTGCAAATACATCACGAGCACATAGCGCGAGTGCTATAGTTTTAAATTAATAAGCATGAGTTAGTTTTAGTCTGCTGACAGGTTGAGTGCGTAAACTTGTATATCGGTATAATCAACAAACGCTAGTATAGAGGGCTGTTTTATCTATAAGCCTCAGCATGAACTTTCACGTTAAACGTCAAACTTTGAAATCTTCTTTTTTTTACCAGAATTGGCCCAGACCAACGAAATTCCTTATTTGGGTCATGTCGTAACGGTTCCAGTGCCTTAAAAATTTTAATGACAAGAAAAGAACCGTTCGGCGTCCACAGTAAGGCCATTTGTTGTTGTTGTTGGTATTATTCTAGTTGTCGTTGTTACTGTTAAGGACTCTTTGCCCTTCCAGGAGATCGAACCAATGAACCTATTTTCAAGATCTATAGCTTAAACCGTAGGTATGTACAAAGCCTAGGACCTTTTGAATGCTATTTTGATGTGACTGCAATATTCTCGCCGGCAGAGCGTATTTTATTATTTTATAGCACTGGGCAGAAATCACATTTGAAATCCTATAATTTTATCCAGAATTTTCATAGACCAACGAAATTCGGTATGTGAGGTCTTGTTGTAACTATTTCACTACACCAAACATTTTAATGACAACAATCGAACCGTACAGCGTTCACAATACGACCATTTCTTTTTGTTGCTAATGTTGTTGGAACTCTTTGTTCTTACCTGAAGATCGAACAATAGACCTATTTTCGAATTGTATAGTTTAAAATGTAGGTATCATCTAAAACAAAACCCACAAGGGTGAAAGAACCCGCCTGGTTTCAGCCAATCAAATTAGTGATATCAGAGCCAAAAAGGCTGCCACCAAGTTACTACATTAGTTGCCAAGCTAATCCCACCGAGTATTAGATCAAAGGTTAAATAAAAAACCAGACCATTGCTACTATCGGTAGCAATGGTCAAGTTTTTTATTTAACATGTGAGGTAATAATCGGTGGGATTAGCTTGACAACTAATGTAGTAACTTGGTGGAAGTCTTTTTGGCTCTGATATCACTACTTTGATTGGCTGAAACTTAGTGGGTTCTTTCACCCTCGCGGGTTTTGTTTTAGATATCACTTCTTTTGTATTTTTTTTTTGTGGTGTCTTATTTTTGCCACTGCCCATTTATCTACTATCTGGCCAAGTTTGGTCGAAAAATATTGAATACGAACGGAGATATTATTTTGTTTTAGTTTCGCTGGAATGAGGACTTCAATCATATAAATTAAAGCGTTTGCTGATTTCCAAAGGGTTTCAAATAGTTTCAAAGGGTTTAGGGTTGTTGATGGTTGGTTTCCATTCAACCATCAACAATAAGTAGTGACGACTGCGGATTTATTAAGAGCTTAGTGGCCCGAAGCCATGCATGCATGCACGTGCATTTTATCAACAATGTTGTGCTGCAGATTATTTCTGACCGTCCGTTGCATTGTTACTCGTTAAAACTAATAACGAGTAATGCTTATTTTGATCACCGGTGGCGTTTTCCGAACATATAGAAAAATAGCCTTACAAATAATTGCAATTACAAATGATTGCAATGATTGTAATTTATCTCATTTATTAAGCATCTCGTGTATCTCATTGATATCCCCCAGGGCTCCATGTTGGACCCACTCCTGTTCGTTCTTTTCCTAAATGATTTATATTGTTCTCACCATGAAATCACTGGCTTCAAATTTGCGGACGACTTGAATCTTGGGTCTACCGCATTAACCACTGGAAATACTCTTGCCCTTGAGACTGGTATTAATCGTGTTTAGGACTAGGGTACAAACTGGCAACTTCCATAATCTATACTTAAATACATTACATTCCATGTTGGAAATTCTAATCCATGTCATTCTTACTTCTTAGATGCCACCTTTCTGCCCGATGTGGAAGAGGCTCGAGATCTTGATATCTGACTCACTCCAAATCTGAAGCCACTGTCACAAAATTATGGCAGCGTCTTTCGTCGGCTTGCTGTCGTAAGTCGTCGCTTCGTATAAATCTTCGTTTAAAGTTTGGGCGTTCAAGGTTTTCGTGCGCCCTCTTTTAGAAAATGTAACTCCCGTGTGGTCTCAGTATTTGCTGAAGGATATTGAGTTGGTGGAATCGGTCCAACGTCGTTTCACGAAAGGCCTGCCAGGTTTGAGAAACTTGTCTCCTGAAACGCGTTTGCGTGTTGCCGGGTTGAAAACACTTGAACTGCGAAGATTAAAATTTGACCTTCTGCTTACTTTTAAAATTGTAAATGGTTTCCTTTCTTTTGATTTGTCTTTCTTCGATGTTCGTTCTGCGAGTGTAACTAGAGGGCAGTCATGGAAACTTGAGGTCTCCAATCGGGACTTAATTGCGATAAAGATTTGGTTGCGATCAGAGTGGTTCTATACTGGAATTCATTGACGGAGGAGGCTGTGTCCGCACGGACCGAGTCTGGTTTTAAACGTTTATTGGACGGTCTTTCCCTCACCAACTTTCTGAAATGAGACATTAGCCGACCTACTACTGTTTCTGTAATTGGTATTAGTGGGTACTGGCCCGTCCGTGTTCCCTCCACCTTCTGTGGAAAACTCTATTATTATTATGGTATTATTACTATTATTAAAACGTAGTCATGGAGAAGGCCTTTGGAACGCAATTTTAATGTGACTACAATATTCTTCTGTTGTTCTTCTTCTTTTGTGGAAGTTTGCTCTCAGCTTGACGTCGAACCAACGAACCGATTGTCATTTTTTGTACCTTAAAGTATAGGTATTAACAAGGACCAAGGCCGTTTCAACGATATTTTAATGTGACTACAGTATTCTTGTTGTTGTTCTTATTCTTGTTGTGGAAACGTAAACTTTGCAACTTAAAATATTCCCCAGAATTAACGTAGAGCAACGAAATTCGGTATTGTCGTGTAATAACTATTTCACTGTAATAAAAATGTTAATAACGACAATCGAAGTGTTTGGACTCCACCGCAAGCCTATTTCTTCTTGTTGTTATTGAGACTCGTTGTCCTCACTAATACAGCTGTTAGGGAACAAAATCATCAGCTAAAAGCATGAAATGTGGTACACAAGTCATTCTTAGCAGTACAAATCGACCCTTGAGGTACCTGCCCAATGTCCCCCCCCCCTAGCGCCACCCTTGTGCCCACCCATACCCTATCTACGTGAGGCTGATGTCCAACCAATTCTTGCTGATCCTGCTAGAAGCTTGAATAGTGGCACACAAGTCGTTCCCCCCAAGAAATATTCGCTAAGGCCCCCTCGAAGCACCCCCTTCACCCTCCCTGAGACTTGACCAACAAATTCTTGCAGAGTGAGCATGAAATGTATTACACAAATCGTTCTTAGCAGTACAAAAAGAAACAGCTATGAACCCTCTAGATACCTCCCAAGGTCCTCTCAGCACCCACCTGTGCCCCCTTACTGACGCTTGACCAACAATTTCTTCAGGTACTGCTAAAGCATCCTGCCAAGGCCCCATCTCCCCCAATGCCGCCTGCATGAGTCTGATGACCAACAAATTCTTGCTGATCGAAGTAAAAGCATGCACTGTGGTGCACAATTCTATCTTATCAGTGCACATCAAACAAGCCATGTATCCCCATTAAATACTACCAGAATCCCCCCAGCAGTCCCCTTACCCCTGTGCCCCCTCCACGAGGCATCGATGACCAACAAATTCTTCGTGATCGAACTAAAAGCATGCATTGTGGTACACAAGTCATTCTTGGCAGTAGAACTCCAACTATCTA
>JAHWFP010105923.1:12917-39979 GCA_023313725.1 Lithobius niger
GGCCCTTTTTGCAGCCCACCAAGTACCTTAACCCTTGGACACGTTGAAATCCACTTCGTGTTACAGGGGCCAGTCACTAGCTTAGGGGACTCCGGTCAAATGGCGCCCGCCGCCGTGACAAAGTCTATGGGAATGCTAATAAATTGGGTAATGGATTTTTTCACGGCGAGTAGAAACATCAAAATTCCAGGCTACCCTGGTTAATTTTGGTTTCTATTGCCTATTGAAAAAATACATTACCCGGCTTCCCGCCCTCCTCCCCTCTCGTTGCCATTTGGGCAGGATAGAGGTGTCGAAAAGGTGAGCTCTGCTGCTCCACCTCGACCTATATACGATGGAGGCTGCGCAGTAGCTAGCGGACCGGAAGAACTCGTTTTATCTCTAGAAGAAATAGCATTGGCGAAGGAGAATGCTAATAAATTGGGTAATGTATTTTTTCAATAGGCAATAGAAACAAAAATTAACCAGGGTAGCCTGGAATTTTGATGTTTAACGACTGACTAGCCCATTGGTGTGTGGGGATAGCGACGAAATTCCCCCAAACAGTAGGCCAGCCAGTCGTAAAAGCCAGAAGTTGGTACCATTACCAATACCATCACCACAAAACGAACGATAAAATATCGTCTGCAGCAAGACAACAAAGTAAAAATCCCAGTTGGCTTCAACAATTTTCAAATTCCGATTTTGAGTAAAATTTAAAGCCGCCCGCACACTGAGCTACTTGGCCGCACGGCAGGGTTACTGCAGCAATGAAAATTATTAGTACGTGGTTTTACATAACCGGTAAGCATTCTCATTGGCTGCAGCGACCTGGCCGAGCGGCCAAGTCGCTCAGTACGCAGGCGGCTTTTAAAGTTATTTAAGGCCGCCCGCGCACTGAGCGGCCAGGTCGCACGGCCAGTGGTCGTCGCGGCCAAAAAACACGGCGACGACCGTCCGTCCGTTTTTTATTGATAATTCTCGATCACGTGGTGAAAAATGAATCCGGAGCAAGTACAGTCGCCCTGTAGCCGCCTGCACGCCGCCCGGGCTCCCGGTGGACGCGGTGACAGGCTGGCTGCTGCGGCCAAGGCGCGTTGCTACATACACTGCGGCCAACGAGAATGCGTACTGTGTATGTAGCAACGTGCACTTGGCCGCAGCTGCCAGCCCCTCGCCGCGGCCACTGGGATCTCGGCTGGCCTGCAGGTGGCCACAGAGCGACCATACTTGCTCCAGGTTCATTTTTCACCACGTGATCGAGAATTATCAATGAAAAACGACGTAGCTGCGCGGCCCTTTGCCTTGTTTTTTGGCCGCGACGACCACTGGCCGCGCGAACTGGCCACTAAGTGCGCGGGCGGCCTAAGGCTGCAGTTTTAAAATAAAGTTCAAGAATTAAAATAATTATAATTGCTTGCTGAAGTTTGGATGCGCCATTTTGGGATATACTGTTGCGAATTCATGTAAGGATGAAGCTATATTTGTGGGGAGTTTATTTTGATGCTTTTTTTATTTGTAAAAATGGAGTTGAGGCTTAATGGCACGTCGACAGCTGGGTCATTAGCGCCAAACTCAGTCAAAGTGCAGTACAGTTTTTATTTGAAATGTGGCGGGTCGATTAACTTGATGTTCGTCTTAGCTAGTTCAGTAGCCAATAAGCAATACGTTTTCCACGTTTGCTCATGTTTTTCGAACACGCGTGCGAATCACGCGATTAAATCTGAAAAATGTTCCGTCAAATGTTCCGTATCTTTTTGTCTCCTTTATTTTTTTAACGCAGTGCAGAATTTTTCATTAAGCCATAAACTGTTTTTAAGCCTTTGAAATTTACGGAAGTCTTATTTTTTGGGGGGGAGGGGGGCGGATTTTAGGCCCTTTCAATTTAGATCTTGACATTCAATACTAATGGTTTTTTTAATCAGGCTTGATTAATTGGATTTTAACTTCAACTGACTGGGTACAATGTCGACTAACAATTCAGTATCACACGTATGATGATTAGCTTCAACTTATGACCAACACCAAGAATTTATAGGATTGGGGAGGAGAATTTGTGACCGAGACCCTGCTGAAACGTCTTAGATCAATTTCTATTATTTCCGTACAAGTTTATAGATGGCGCCATGTGTTTTATGTGGGAATTTCTACTCAGTTTTCAGCTTAAAATTCAAATTAAACGAAACGAAACAAGCTTGTATTGAATTATTAGGCACTCAAATTTGGCACTCTTCTGTTTTCTGTGACTTTTGATCCTTTGAATTTTTTTATTATCTTTGTATGAACTTCGTACATTTAAAGCAATTGACAACAACCAATAATGATCTCTACTCCAAATTCCAAACCAAGACAAAAAGTTTTCAAGCTAAAGCAAAGCAGGAAACGCACATCCCAGCCTATTCAGACAGAATGGGTGTCCACACTTACGCTTATAGCAGGTTGTCTTGCTTAGAATCGCTGCCATGTTACCAAACCGGAAAAAAATGTCAACCTAAAGCAAAGTAGGAAACCCACACCCCCACTATCATTGGATTACCACATGGGTCTTTATAGGATGATCTCGGAAAGCTGTATCTCAAAAACCGGGTCTAATACTCAGCAGCGTCTTACTGGCCAAATTTGACACCTAGACCCTTACAGTCAAAGCTTGTCCGTGCTCCTTACAGGTTTTGACTTTTTGACCCTTACTTTTAACTTTTAACGATACGTTTTTGTTTATTAATCTATTTTAGCTTTATTGTAATTTAGTTTACTTTAGATTTGGGCTGAAAACTGAGCAAAAATTACCAGTAGGACCACGTGGCGCCCTCTGATAACCCGCACAAAACTAATCGAAACGAATTTAACGCGTTTCGACAGGGACTTTACAGAGTTACAAATTCTCCTCCCCAACCCTATAAATTCTTGCTAACACTAATAGTTAGCTAGGAACCCCTAGTCCAAGGCAGCACCATCCATGACGCAGGATTTTTCCTGTCATGCTTTGCCCAGTCCTTTCCCGTTAAAGCACTGAGGAATGAACACTGGGAATAACCCGTCACTGTCAGGCTATCAGATTTATGCAGACTTAAGTCGTGACCCGAATCTCAACCTTTCCATTAAGGCTTCCCTTGGTCGATCGTAGGTTCTCTTCCGACGCTGTTATTTCAACCCAAAACCCGATTTGAGAATGTAGGTCAGGAAAAATTACGGATGATATTTTTTTAAAGCATATTCATCGGTTCATTTTTCTCATCCTTTAAAAAAAAAAACTAAAGGGGAAGAAGCCTTAATGAAAAGATTGAAATTCGGGTCACGACTCAAGTCTGTATAAATCTGTTAGCCTGACAGTGACGGGTTATTCCCCGCGTTCATTCCCCAGTGCTTTAACGGGAAAGCATTACAGGTAAAATCCTGCGTCATGGATGGTGCTGCCTTGGGGTTCCTAGCTAACTATTGGTGTTGTCAGTCATAAGTTGTAGCTAATTTATACGTGTGATAGTGAATTGTTGGTAGGCAATGACCCCATTTGGTTGAAGTTAAAAATCCAATTTATCAAGGATTTGAATCACTTAAAGAAACGTAGGATGATAAGGATGTCTACAATCAATAAGCTATTACTATAAATATGAAAAATCTTTCTAAATAACAACAAAGATGAAGTAGAGAGGGGTCTGACTCCGTTAATTCAAAAGGAGGCAGCCATTACATCAACATCTCAATTATTGGAGTTTCTAGACGATTCGAATGATTTAGAAACAGAGATAATAAAGCGCGAAATCGGCTCTAATGCAATTATCGATTAAAAGGTAAACCCTTTTCATTTCGGCCTGAAAAAAACAGTAATAATATAATATAATATAAATTTTTCACCTGCCACACATAGCTAGTTAGGTGACGGAAGGGTAAAACCACTAACGCCGCCCCTGATTTAATTCGAAAATAAAGAAAAAATAGAAGACAGGTGAACTAAAGGTAAAGCATGTATCACTAATAAACCCTCGTAAGGAATCTGGATAGATCACAAGGTCTAATTAACCGACGAAAACCATGAAGAGAAGGCGAAGTCACCACCTCAGTTGGAAGCAAGTTCCAGCAGGGCACAACACGGAGTGCAAAGAAGTGTCTTCTGCAATCGAGGCGGGACGAGAGAATCTTCAACTTTAGTGAACCCATTAGTGACCACGACTCGCCTGAAAACTTTGACGTTTAAAGAAAGAGAAATCAAGGGGTAACAAGTTGTGGATGATCGAGTAAGTCAGTGACAAGTCTCCGTGCAGACGGCGCAGTTCAAGTGTGGGTAAGCCTAATCGTCGTAACCCCTCCGCAAAGGGGAGTTCCCGTAAGCCCAGTAGATTCCTGGTGAAGTATCTTTGCACTGACGCAAGCAAGTCAATGTCGCCCACAAGATAGGGGAACCAAACTGGGTTCACATACTCAAGGAGTGGTCTAACGTAGACCTTAAAGGCCCAGACCTTGGTCAGATTGTCAGCCTTCGAGAAACACCGATTGACGATATGAAGATGGCGGAAAGCCTGGGTAGTGATTTTCTTACAAATGTGTTGAGAGGATTTTAAGTCAGAAGTAAACCAAACACCCAGGTACTTAACATCACTCATTGTACCGAGTGGCCTACGATGTAGGAGGAAAGGGGCTAATGCTGCAGAACGACCAATGTGAAACAAAAAATACTTTCAGAGATTTGACCAATCCCAGTTCGAATTTATAACGGCAGACGCAGTATGTACGGCAATGGCGTTATCCGTAGCTGTATCCAGTAAAGCAAATCTAAAATTGCACAAAACTTCGGACTAAATCGTTCACCTGGACATTAACTCTATGCCGGGAGAGGTTTTGAGATCAGTTTTCTACTGGTGTCGATTCCAACACTTCACTTTCTCAAGTCGACAAATTTAATTATATGTGCATGGTTTTCTGTCCATTGAAGTAGCACGCACAATTCAAGGGTTGACTATGACAGAAACTAATTATGACATCACAACACATTTGTTAAACGCAAAATACGGATAAACAGAAATTATGGTAGATAATTACCTAAGTTTCTTATTAAAAATATCTTCAGTGTAAGTTTCAAGAAGTCGGCACGATTTAAGACGGATAACAGAAGATTTCAAATCGCACATGCGTGTTTTAGAAGCCACAGTGACGGATGTGACGTCATTGGGAGCTTTTATATGCTTCCAACTCTGAGATCTATTTCCAACAAGTTTACTCTCAGAATGCAACAGAAAATCAATTGGCAAAGGCCAACACGGAATTAAATTTGCTGCTTGTTGTCTTCCAATCCGAACTCCACAATACAGAACTGGGAATTTCAACCGAAAAAGAAGACAGCCAAAAGGAAGTCAAGTTGTCTGTGCAAAGAAAACCGGAATCAAGTAAAGTTGAAAATTGTCCTAGTGGTGCCTCCTCCGTCTAGTCGTGACACAAGGAGAGGGGCTACAAGGCACCATTTTTGTTTTCTGCTACAATGCGTCGCATTAGGCCTATACTCATGCACACGTTTTGAAGTTGTCTCGAAGAAATCTCGCAGGGATGCCATGCGTAAAGCTAATCGCTGTTCCAATTGTTTAGCGAAAAATCACCAAAGCAGTCGCTGCAACTTTTCAATTGTTTATTATAAATTCAAAGAATTGCATCATACTTTTTTTATGCATTAAACAAGCGCCGCAAAGTTAGTAATAATATATGACAGAATAGGCAACTGAGAAGTTCTAAGATGAAGCCAAATCACTAAACAATTTGCCACGCAAACGCTTCAACGAAGTTGTAGCAAATTCTTGTCAGTTTTTCAAACAGTGAGGGTGATGACCAATTTAGTGTTAGAACGGGATGGAAGAAATGGCGATATTGTGATGGCGGCAGCGATGGTTTGTTTATTACTAAGTCGTACAGAAGCTATATGATTCAGTCAGTTAAAAGAAGAGAAACTCGCTGTCTTTCAGTTTGGTGGGAATCAGAAAAGCAATTGAATAATTGCCAAGTTGTTAATAAAGAAGAAATCACAAGGTAAAGGGTAAACGAATCAAGCAGTCTAAATTAAAGACTGGCCTTGTGAGGATACACAATACACTAGTCTGAGAAAGAAAGAAAATACAACTGCCCCGACTGGGACTCGAACCCAGGACTTCCCGTTTACTTGCCAGGCGCTTTAACCACTGCACTATCGGGGCGGGTTCTGTCTACTGGCTCCAGCCGAGCTAAGTAGCTGTTCAATCTTTCTCAGTGGTGACCTAGAGGTCACAAACATACATACAAGGAGGGAAAGCAACATTGCTTCTTGGCCTCCACACAGTCTTTAATGCAGACTGCTTTCTTCGTTTACCCTTTGCCTTGTGAATTCTTTTTTTATTTACTGCTTCCATTATTTCTTGTGTGGAGGCCAAGAAGCAATGTTGCTTTCCCTCTTTGTATGTATGTTTGTGACCTCTACGTCACCACTGTGAAAGATTGAACAGCTACACAGCTCGGCTGGAGCCTGTAGCCAGAACCCGCCCCCGGTAGCACAGTGGTTAGAGCGCCGAGCTAGTAAACAGGAAGTTCTGGGTTCGAGTCCCGGTCGGGGCAGCTATCTTTTCTTTCTTTCTCAGACTAGTGTATTGTGTATCCTCACAAGGCCAGTCTTTAATGCAGACTGCTTGCTTCGTTTACCAAGTTGTTGTTATACTCTTGCAGGAAGCAACAATACACAGATGTCTATGTGAAGCACTACGAGTTCCAGAAATTTGCCGTGGAGTGAAGTTATGTATACAGAAGAACAGATTATTTTTTTTATTAAGCTCACACACACACATGGCTGGGCGCATCTCATAGGAGGAGGCTATCTGTGTACATTCTCGTTGGAGCCGACTGGTACTAGTGCATCATGACTGGCCATATGAAACGTTTATCGTCGTATCTTGTAGCAACTGGAGCTGTGGATGGCTGTGGCAGGGAAGTACGAACACGTACAATCAAGTCACAGCATCGGTTTCAATGTTAGCCTTTTCCGAATCTTCGCAAAAGAAAACTTTCACACTGAAACGTGTACCAAAGAACACGGTAGTGGAACGGACAGTTACAAATCGTCATCTGGACTCCACAGCTTGATTTCAAGAAAATCCGGCAATAGTATGATGAATAACATAACTGTCAAAATCAGTAAATCTAATATGCGCCCTGCAAACAAGGTTTTCAAAGACTCGAAGAGAAACTTTAATTTCAAACTGTCTGTGAGGAAGCCATCAGCCGGACAAAGATCTCCTAACAAGAAAGGTTCAGCAATCAAACGTCATCCCTTACGAACTACTATATAAACATTCTACTTAACACAGCCGCCATTGAACACGCGTCCTCCAAAACTGTTACGAGACTGGCACCGCAACCAACGGCTCGGTTGGGCTAAAATCGATCTAGTATCTGTTTTCAATGATTTACCACCAGAGGGTGCTGTCGTCACGAATATCTACTTAGCATTACGAAAACAAAAGGATAATGATAAGAACACTAAAGTATAACCGCATATAAAATATTATAAGTCAGATTAGGACATACAAATCATTTTAAGATAGATCAGAACTACGGCTGATCAAGTTTTATTGTTTTAACTAAACATTCAATTTCAAAACGGCTTATAGAGATGAGTGGCGCTAAGCATAACACACGGTTTGTGTTCCAAGAAGTGAGTTGAGCGTCCGATCAGGCTGAATCTTCTTGCATGGTTAACAGTTCTTGCAACGAACTGAATACGGTTTGAAGTGAACACAAAAAAAAAATGTTCTTCAACTTCAGCTATTGCCCATAAGCTAGTGTTTCGTCAATTTCCGAAGGTATTGTCGCTGTTAGCATGGTTACCATGGTGATGATGCCACCATGTTTGATTTTAAGTTTCACCTATCGTTTCGTCCTCCGTTCCGCGTTTAGGCCTGCAAGTACAACGTCGGTTTTCCCGTTTAACTCTCGTCACTCGCGTTAATGACGCGGGCGCAGTAATTTCGGATGGCGCTGCGATTGCAGCTGCATAAGGTCGGCACAGTTGCGAGCTTACAGGTTGGCGTACGTAAATTGTTTTTTAAGTAGTTCGTCCAAGGTTCAAGCATAAAAGAAGCGATGCTGGGCGTGTTGAAACAGTGGCAGGTGATTGCTATGAAAACCAGTGTTACAACGTCGTTCAAACTTTATACCATTCTGTCAAAAGGAAACAGAAGCAGCAACGTCAAGAATGGCGGAAGGTTAAATCAGACAAAAAAGGAAGCACGAGTCTTGTTCGAGTCATTTATGGACAGTCTTACATTGTTCAGAAAAATAGAGATTATTGCACGTCAAGCTGTTTGGTGTGGAGGTTACTTCCGTGGGCTCAGTGAAAAGACGTTTGAGAACGTCGCTATTGTTACTGAAACGTCGTTGGACTTTTAGGAAATGCTTCATGGATGGACTCTGAAAAAAATGGAGTAACAAATATTTACTGTAGTTGCAATCGGCCCACAGTCGAAATGTTTCTAAAAACGAATACTCACCCAAGGTGAATGTCGTTTCACCGTTGCTGGATGACCAAATTCCACGTGGTCAATGGAAGATGGCAAGAGTGGAAGATTTAACAAAATACCGAAATGATAAGGTCGTTCCGTCGTGATGCAATCAATCAAAGGAAATTTCATTCGTAGTGCAATTTAAAGAATATTCCTTTATTGTGTGCGCAGTGCATCTTGAGTCCTGCAGGTATTTTATGAGCGGCTACGTCTTCCTGGAGGGGGCGGCTTTAATCAACGGCCGGCCACCATTGTTTTTGTTACCATGTTGGATATCAACAAGGCACTCTGCTACCAAAAATATACAATCTATTATCTGTGTTCGTTCTGGGGCGAACTCAAGATAGGCCGCGGACACTATAGAAGCTTCAAGCTTTCTGATAGTGGCATTTTAAGCAATCAGACATGATTACACATTTTCAACTTTAAAAAGCACCTGTGTACGTTTCAAGGTAAGAACCAGTAAGTGCGTAAAAGTGCACAAGAACCCAACGCTTCAACTCATTTCAGATTCATTATCAAAAGTGATTAAATAAAAACAAATAACACTGGTAAGCTATGAATAGGTAAAATGTACATATTCACAAGACAGAATCAGCTAGGACCATGAGAAATACGGGCAGAACTGTCACACAAAAATGTTGCAAAGAAAAACTAAAAAAAAACGTAGGTAGGGACTTCGATGTGTGCTGTGGCTAGCACCAAGCGCAGTACCCGTGCTGACTTAAATCCAGTATTTATATGGTTTTACTGAGGCTTCCCTGGAGTCGGAATTTGTCAACTTTGAATATTTTTTTTAATAATTCGACGTAATCTTTGAACCTATTGGGTTGAATGTAATTGTGCGCCTTGGATGAATTAACAGAAATCACAAAGTTTGGATGCGTACATATTATTTCCCCGCACTTACCAATATTTCTGCTATCAAAAATTTTCTTCCAAATCCCAAGTTCCAGTACACGTCGAAACCTTCAAACTTTCTGTATTACTGTTAATCCCCACCAAGTCCACGACCACGTTTAACCCAACACTAATACCTTCAATTATTACATCGAATTTTAAAAATGTATGAAAGTTGACAAATTCCGACACCATTATTGGATTTAATTGAGGAGTGGCACTACGTTTGGCGCTAGCTACAAGCACGCATCAAAGTCTCTTCGTAATTCTTGAACTTTTTCTATTCATATTTTTGTGATGGTTCCTAACAAGTTCTGTCTTGTGAAGATGAACATTTTACCTAACTCATAACTTTCTAGCGCTATTTGTTTTTATTTAATAATAATAATAATTTGGCTTTACCACCGTTAGGCAGTCGGACAACGGAAGGGCGGTAAGCCACTAACACCGTGCCTTTTGAAAGACAATCTAGATATTGAAAGGAGATTTGACAAACTTTTTCCTCATCCGGGCTCCAAATCGCCGTTAGCGGTCGTTTCAAGAAGGGCTGAAGGTCCTCCGTACTAAGCTTTCTACAAAAACCCTGTACTATCGACTGGTCCACAGTTTCGGCTCTCAGGGCATTCCAGATGCGGACAATCCGGACTGAAAAGAAGTTTAAGCGGGTATTTGTTCGTGCTGCCTGGACAGCGAGCTTCCAGTTAAACACTCATGGTAATGAGTTGAAACGTTCAGTTTTTAAGTTTTTTTGTGCACTCAGTGGCTTTTACCTTGAACAATGATTACACATTCACGTCACATAGGTAAAAGGTTCAAGCGTCAGGGAAGCGGTACAAAGACACTTAGTTTCAAAGAAGCACACTCGTAGCTAGAGTTAATCATATTCATTATTCAAATCCCTTCGAAAATCTTCAAATCTGTTCAAGTTATCGACTTAGGCTGTCAGGCAAACTTTTCGTGCTATCTCCGGTAGGTAAAGCAGGGGCTTTACCCGGTAAAACCTTAAGCCAGTGAAGAGCTATGTTTCCCAATGTGTAAAAAATTGAAATAAAAACTGAAGGGGTTTCTTTCATGTGCCCACGTGCATGTCGTTTTAAAGCTTGATGAAGTCTGATCGGGTAGCAATTCCTATCATACCCAACAATTCATCGTTGTTTTTTCTTCTTGTTCACTGTTAGCAGAAGAAGATTAATCCAGATTCGTTCCTTAATTCGAGAAGCATGAAATACCTGAAAGGTTGTCTCATTAAGGAGGTTTTTTTTTTTCAAGACGGCTTCGAGGACAACTCACGTTGTAGTTGAAAGTTCTTTCAAGGCAGCTTTATTCAAGTCGTAGTGATAAAAAATGCAAGAATTTCGTCTTGACAAGAAGCACATGAATCTCACTTTTTTTTGCCGTTACCACTAACAAGATTCAGGTGGAATTAAGAGGAATCAAGAGGTTTATCTGGAATCACAACTCTGTTCACTCTCGTTCACATTCTGTCATTCACAAGAATATTAGGATTAAACTGTTTTATGTGGCGTGTCGAACAACTTGATTTTCACCTCAGCTTGATCAGTAGCCAAATGGCAATACGTTTGCACGTATGTTCGTGTTTTTCGCACATGCACGTTAGGTTACAGTGTCCGCGGCCTATCTTGAGTTCTACGCAGAACGAACACAGATAATAGATTGTACGTTTTTAGTAGCAGAGTGCCTTGTTGATATCCACGATGGTTACAAAAACAATGGCGGCCATCGATTAAAGCCACCCCATCCAGGAAGACGTAGCCGCTCACAAAATACTTGCAGGACTCAAGATACACCGCGCACACATTAAGTCTGTAAAATATTCTTTGAAATAAAAGAGCCAGGAAGCAGCTCTGAAGCTGGAACATCTCTCCTCGCTCTTGTCTGTTTTTTTTTTGTTTTGTTTTTTGGGATGCGTTGTACTATTTTTGACTAAGACTTAAATCTTTTTTTTTTTTTGGCCGTTAACACTTTTTTGGGTCTTTGACTTTAGCCGTGACTTTTAAACCTATCTATTTTTTTTAATCTGGCTTAAGTTAATTGGACTTGACCTTCAACTGATTGGCAACTATGTCTACCGACAATTCACCTCATGTGCCTCAGTTAGTTTCGACTCATAACTGACACCGAGACGTAGCTAGGAAGTCCTACATCCAACGAAGTACCATCCACGATCCAGGTTCTTTTCTGACACTGGGCAGCAGCTGTTAAAACACTAGAGAGGGACAGCCGATAATGACCCGTCAATGTCAGACTAATGGATTTAAGATATAGACTTAAGTCGTGACCCGAATCTCAAACTTTTCCATTAGTCGATTGTAGGTTCCTTCCGCACTCTGTTATTTCGACAAGGTGTATGTCCTTCATTACTGCTGCCTTCAGTTACAAGTTGCCAATACACGCTTTATCAAAATTGATTATTAAAACGATCAATTTTGCTAAAGTGTGTGCTGCAACTTTCCTTTTTTTTCATAATCCCGCTTTTTATGGTTGTTCTCAATGCTTAATTAATGCCATTTGTGAAAATTGGGCAGAATTAGAGGCGATTATATGAAATTGCTTCCAGCATCAAAAGGGAAGCGAAGAATGGGGGGAAAAGTGAATTCATGCGCCCAGTTGACGTAATTTGAAAATATGAATCCTTGCTTACAGATTGTGTGCGAGATTTTGGATATACTCATGAAACATATTACTGATGGAGTAGATTGGGCGAGGAAGTGTCGGCAACGATTCTATAACTTGGAGAATAATCGTTATTTCTTGCTGGGGGTGGAAGGAAATTAGAAAGGGGCATCATGGATTTTTTTGGGTCGTCTTGAGGAAGGTTTTTCACGAATCTGAGGTCAATTAAAAAACGCATGAAAAAATACATAAAATGAATGAAAGATGTTACGGCAATACATAATATTATACTAAAAAATATGTGAAACACGTGGCCTTAGGCCAGAAAGGGGTAAATTAGTTTTTACCTCTCCTCATTAAAAAGATGCAGTTTATGCTTGGTTGGTTGGTTGGTTGGTTGGTTGGGGATGATCATCTTCTCCTCTGAAAGTAGGAGGCTACAAATATGAGAAGTTTGTCAAAAGAAAGCAAATTAACCCGTTCGTTGTGCAGGCGTATTTTCAAAGTCCGACAGGGTCCTAAATGACCGAAATTAACGAAAAATGACCATTTGCAACAATCGGCAACAATCACCCAACAATGCCTCAACAATACATGACGTCATGATTGTTGCCACATTTTTTTCTGGAACGTCCATCAACAATAGTCTGGCGTCAACGGACCAACGAGGAACGAGTCACTAAATTGTTGTTCTCAGTAACAATCAGTAAAGACGCGTAGCTTTTCGCAGTACTAATTTATTATCCGTTTTAAAATTGGAGTCATTCATCGATTCTATAATAACGGACAAATCTATATAGGACAAGAGAATAATCGTTTAGCAGCAACACAAAGACAGAAAAAGATTAAATGCTAAATACTAAATTACGTATAGAAATACGTATCGAATATGTTGACAGCAGAAAGGGTGCCAGGAATACTTTTACGTGTGCGTTTGTATAATTTTAAACAACAATATTCGAGCATTAGTTTTTACGTAAGGCCATCAGCCAGTTCCCTCCATATTTGTGCTAAAACACGAGCATCTTTGGATAAGAGTTAGTGTCTTGAGTAGGCCTAATTTGCATTCAAGCCGTGGCGTTTTCACTTTATTTCTGCAGCTGTTTTCGCCACGTGATGTGTGGTTCTTGGTGGTTACATTGATTTAGTCACGTTCCTGAAGAAATGTTTGCGATGATTGAGTGAGCGAAGCGAGCGACTCCGCTAATAACCATTAAAAACTTCGGTCGGTTGGTCGGTTTGTCTGTTTACATATACGTCTTCTCCTCCGGAGGTAGGAAGGCTAGAGTAGTGAGAAAGGTCTCGAAAGACAGGAAATTACTCCGGATATCGTTTAGGCGTATTTTCGTAGTTCTAGGTAAAAGTTTTCCCCTCGAAAAAACGGAAAAAAAACCTTTGGACCATTGTTGAAACGAATTTTTCGAAGTTGATTGTTAGTTTCGGAATATCACATATTCCTGCTGAGAGGATGGTCCACAATTGTTGTGCCACGTAGGCAGCGCGTGGTCCAGTATTGTTGTCGGTGAAATTATGGCCTGCAATCCGAATAGCTGTCATTCAAGAATGATGCACGTGCAGCTCACTCATGGGACGACTGTTGGGAGTTGTATTTTGGATATTTCAAATTTAAACTGCCAATTTGGCCGTAAATTTAAATGAAATTAGGTAAAGGTACTAAAAGATTAAATGATAAATGCAAATTAGGCCTACTTAAACAAACTAAATTGATAACAGAAAAGGGTGTTAGAAAAATTTCTACGTTTGCATTTGTAAAACATCGACATTCGATCAATATGCCATTAGCCGGTTATCTACTCAACAGTCTAGCATAATTGTGGTAAACACGCATAATATCGGGGTATGATTTCGTGCTGTGTGTATGCTGACTTCAAATGTAGGAAGGCTAAAAATGTGAGAAAGAAAGCAATGAAGATATTTCCACGTTTGCATTTGTAAAACATCGACATTCGTTCAATAGTGTGCTATTAGCTGGTGCTCTACTCAGCAATAGTCCAGCCTAATTGTGGTAAACACGAATAGTTTCTAGGTACGATTTCGCCTTGCACGAAATTTTTATGTTAGTCAAAAATTATAGGCGACATGTGGTTGCTGTTTCAAAGCATCACACGTAGCGGGTAAGGAGATGGCTTTTCAGTAGAAATTCTTAGAATTTGTGAAACAAGGAAACTCATGTAAAGTCTGCAACATTTATTTGAATAAAAAAATAATCTATACCAAGAGCGGCACAAAGGAGTATCAGTGTTTTAGCATTGGGATGTGATAAAATTACCAAGCATGTTAGTTCAAACATGCAGCAACTCGCGTGCTACAGCGTTGAATCGGCCTTGCAGTGGGGATGGCTAAGGCTTCTTCAAGCCAAGCCGACTGGGGAAGAAATCGCGTGTCTCGCCTCCTGGCTCATAGTCAGTTTAGGTGAAGGCCAGAAAGGGGATGGCTTCTTCGAGCCAAGGCCGACTGGGCTACAAATCGCGTGTCTCATCTCCTGACTCAAGGCCAGTCATCATTTGTGCCAGAAAGAAAATGCCTTTATCGAGGCTATGGTAAAATAAGATTCGGCGATGTTGAATTAAGTGGCCTGGAACCAGGAAACGCAACCCACATCCTCACTCCCAGACGACCTTGTGACAAGGGATTGCGTAGAGAGATAAGTTACAACTTGGACACGTCTTATACACTGCATTCAGTACACAACGGGAATCAGGTTGGATGAGGATGGTTAATGATTGTTGCGCCACGTAGCACGCGTAGTCCAGTACTGTGTCAGTGGTATTATGGCTGACAATTTAACCAAGAGGCGCATGTCTCTATTAGGTGGCCAAACCGTAGGAGTATTTATGGTTACCATATCGTTTGTTTACGAATTGAAACCTTAAGAAAAACTCGTACTACATTCTGATTACTTCTTAATTGTTTTTGATATGGAATGTCTGTCAGCAGCGTAAGAGTTTTAGCATGAAAGCTCCTCGAGTGTATTGTTCAAGCCAAGGCCGACTGGGATAGAAATCGCGTGTCTCGCCTCCTGGCTCATTGGCAGTTTAACCGCACGGCAGAAGGGGGATGGTTTTCTAAACGGCGAATCCATTTTTTGTTTAGTTAATTTGTTTATAAACTGAAGCTTTGCGAAAAACGCGCACTGCACTCTGATCATTTTCTTGATCGTTTTTGGTGTGGAATGTCTGTGAGCAGTATAAATAAGAGTTACAGAATGAAAGCTCCTCGAGCGCAGCGAGACGACGTGGAATGAGCGAGCGAAGCGAGCGACTCCGCTAGTTCTTTAATAAAATGTTGCATGATTTATCTAAGTTAGATGAAATTTTCTGACTTAAAATTTAAGCCTTACCACCAAGTGACTCCATGTTAGACGATTCCAGGCATCTCAAGTGCCGTGTTCGTGCGCACCGGAAGTCATCTTGATTTCTCAAAGGGCACCATCAGTGGTAGCAGGGAGGCCGGGAGGGTAATTTGGTAGGTATTCATGGATAAAAACTGACTGAGGAATAGGGAAATCAGACGTTTCTATCCTAAAATAACAGAATTAACATTTTGCATTTTCTAGGCTTTGACAACTAGGATGGGGACTGCCGTCGTTAGCCTCCAGGGTCAATTGGTGGTCCCTTGCTTCTGCCTTGAGTCTTCTGTAGTATGGAAATGGGGCCGAGGGAAGATAGGCCAGTGGCTTGGGATGACAAGTCTCGTTGATAGTGCAATGTGATTCGCATTTCCATGAGGCTGCTTGTACAATCTCTTCCATTGGAACAGTAATGTAGGCCGCCCAGGATACGGAAATGGCACATACTTTCCGATGCATCTTCCTTTGCAATTTCTTGCAGGCAAAGGGCATCACAGCTCAGATCCATGCAGAAAACAAAGCAGGGGTCGTGAAACTGGTCTCTGAACATAATGGGAGAAATAGATCGGATATCGACCTTTCAGAAGTTTAGGGTCTTTGGTTGCTTCAAGATAGAAGTTTGAAGTCCTAACAGAAGATTGTAGACGGATTGTAGACGTTGGTCCTCGTTGCCAGCCAGAGGTGCGAGGGCAGGATAGTAAAACACCTTGATGGTTCGGATGTGTCTTAGCCGAAATGAAGCTGTAGTCAAGAGTCAAACAGAGTTCTGCTCGAATCTTAGGTATGCATTATCCATATTCAAAGGTTTAATTTCGCTACACCTAATTCCAGAAGCCAAGGCCAGAAGAAAAAAGTCTTTCTTCTTAAAAGACCAAGAGTTGCTCTACCCAAGGAAGATTGTAGGAAGGTTTAAAAAAGGCTTGACAGCACTAAGGTAAGTTCCCACTTCGGGAACAGCTTACGTGTCACAGGTCTCTATTCCGAATTATCTTGAGTTCAGAAATTTGAAAATCTTCAATGACCTGTGTAGAGCCAGCAGCTTTAAACACAGAATTCAATGCCAAATGAAACACTTTGATTGCGCACATATTCATGCCAACCGTGAAAAGTTGATTGAAAAAATCAGTCAGCTGTGCTACAGATGGAACCAAGTGATCAATGTTCTTTCCACGACACCAACGAAGCCATCGTATCCACTTCCCCTTCATAAATTTTGCGAAGGCTACCTTGGAGACATCCAATGATATGGTTGGTAATTTTTTTCCGAAATTTCAGTGGCCTTGAAGAGTTGGATGATGGCAGCCGAGTGTGAAGTCTTAGAACTGAAGGGGTCTGGTAGACTATCTTCCGTCTTTTTGAATGCGAGTGTCTTCTTCCAGTGGAAGTTTTCTTCGGACATTGACGAGAAAATCTAGGAGAGAGAGACGAACCATGGCTGAGTTCGCCAGTCTGGAGTAATAGCAGGAACAGGTCCTTATCTATGCACTCTTTTCCAGGATTTGTGGAAGAAGATGGTAAGGAGGCAACATAACCAAACATCTTGTCCCACGACGTCAAAAGATCATCCGTTGCCCAAGATTGGGTATCCGAAAATGGGCTCATTCAATTTGGAAGACGATGATTTGCTTTCGTTGCGAAAAGCGTTCCCCAAAGGGCGTCCCCCAAAGGGCGAAACTTGACCTACACGTTGCCTTCTTCAGAGACCATTCTACTGTCAGAAGCTTTCCTTTCCTTGACAACTCGTCCACCAGAACATTCCGACTTCTTAGGATGTGCAAGTAGTCTATCTTCATTCTTCTTTTCATAGACAAAAGGAAAATCATGGCTGCTTTGAGATGAAGGTCTTTCAGATGTGTTCCCCCTCCTTTGTTTAGGTACGCCATAGCCGTAGTGTTGTCTGTCCGGATTTGGATGGTGTTGTCCTAAAGGGAGTCTTTAAAATGAACCATGGAAAGATAGATGACACGCAATTCTAGCACCAAAAGTAAAAGTAAAGTAACCCACTAACTGGGCTTGAAAAAACTCGGGGTTGGAACAGCAATAACAATTTTAATTTTTAGCACTAAAACACTTTTGTGCCTTGGTCACAAATAAAAGCATTATAAACAAGAATTGGGAGAACCCCACATCCAAAGACT
Source organism: Lithobius niger (assembly GCA_023313725.1). NCBI lineage: Eukaryota > Metazoa > Arthropoda > Chilopoda > Lithobiomorpha > Lithobiidae > Lithobius > Lithobius niger. The sequence continues at coordinate 30,446 of JAHWFP010105923.1, forward strand.
TAAAAGGTCGCCATATTGGAATATGTTGTTGCTGTTCCTACCCCGAGTTTTTTCAAGCCCAGTGAGTGGGTTACTTTACTTTTACTTTTGGTACCATTCATGGTCGGAAAAATTATCTTGTACTTCAAATTCTAGCACATTGACGTATAGCTTCTTCTCTTCCACCCCATCCTGTGGCTGAAGCATCCATGACGAGGCTGTTGTGTGTGTTGTGGCTCCGTCTCGTTGATTGGTAACCCTTGAAAGAGCTTGGTCGGGTCGCACATTCATTTTCACAGACAAAAGAAAAATCATTACTGCTTGGAGATGAAGGTCTTCCATATGTGTTTCCCCTCCTTTGCATAGATACGCCATAGCCATAGTGTTGTCTGTCTGGATTTAGATGTTCTTGTCCTAAAGACAGAGAGCAGCTGTACGTGAGAAAGATGGCGACATCGGGATTGTAAGCTGGTATGGGTCCAAAACTGGGTTGCCAATGAGACTTCTGAAGCCAATGTAGAGGGCGGACACTCTATCGCTCATAAGGAACTAAGTCCGCTGAGCATCTAAGTATTCCGATGATTTTGCACAATGTTCTCATCGAAAAATCATCTTCGTTCAAAATACTGACGACCCCTTCCTTGATTGAAAGAAACCTTTCTGGTGTGAGGCAGATTAAGAAATTCTCCATGTCGAAAAGTACTCCCAGTGAGACTTCTTGATGTTTATGCCGAAGCTGAGGTTGAAAAGTAGGTCTGTTTTTTCTTCAAGTCCGTCAGAATCTTCTTGAAATCTTGATTCCAGAGAAGCCAATCATCTAGTGAGGCGTGAATATTTATCCCTCTGCAGTGAAGAGCCACTAAGATTGGTTGAGTGATATATGTGAAAATTCCTGGAGTGTCGTCAGGCTGAAAGGTAGCACTCGAAAGAAATAAACTGTATTCTGGAAGACATAGCAGAACAGGTGATAGACGCTTGGATGCAATAGGACGTGAGGATACGCAAGTTCTAAGTCGACTAACATTATCAATTCCTGCACTTTGTCCACTTTCCTGGCTTTTACTTTATAACATAACTGTCAATTCCCCGCTTTTCATTGATTGACGGATTGAATTAAAGTTTCCATTTTGAAACTTGGGTTTTCAATGAAACTATTGAGGATTTTCAAATTGAAGATCAGAAGGTTTCCTCCCATCTTCTGCGGGAGTGTAAAAGTACGAAACTTTCCAATCTTTGCAAATTTGAATTGCATACTTTTTGATAAGAGATTTCACTTCTTCTTCAAGTAGCAGATCCTAGTCCTCCAGTTGATTCCGAGGAAGAGACGATGTGAGGGTTGGATGCAAATGAACCTCGAGAGGTATAGCCACTCGAGATCAGAGGAGAGATCCAATGGTCATCTGAGGTCTGGACTGGCTTCTTCATGGCTTTTCTAAAGAGTCATTCAACCTCAGTTTGTGGAATGACTATTTAGAAAAACCGTAGTTGTCTTCCTAGTCAAAGTTTTTCCTCTCCTGGTAGGAGACATGTTACGAGGTGCAGGCTTCCGTTCCTGTGTTTGTTGTCGAGAAGACCCTCGTCCTCTGCCTTGTCCCAGGCCACAAAGCTTCCACGAAAGGGCAGGTTCTCGAAATAATCCTATTTTCCTTTGGGAGGGACTAAAAGCTTCTTCTGTCGACATTGAGGGTGTGAAGCCAGAGGTTTCAAACTCAGCATTGAGGGAAGGCAATCTTCAAGACATCTCTACAAAAAAAGAGTCTCTGCACAGTGAAACAGTAGTGTCAGTAAATCTTGAATGTTTGCTTCGGGAACACCACTAGCTAAAATAGCATAACGACGAAAAGCATCGAGTTCACTAATCCCCTAGTCTACCAATGCAAAGCTTCTGTAGAAAATTCAGCTGCCTTGTGAAGAAGAAGTGGCGCTTGCTCGGCCCACACAGCAGGAAATTCCCCAGTGTAATCAGAATCACATGTTGCTTTCATGCAGGCAGCAGTGGCTTTGTGCATCATGTCCGCATGCCAATGCACTGAATTTCCTCTTCAACTTCAAATTATTTACAAGTGATTGCCATCATCTTGGGAATTCAAAGAGTCGTCCCAAATTCCAGAGGAGCTGCTTCAGGAAGAAAGTTGCCTTCTTCAAAAGGGATGAATAGATCTGCCCTAGCTGCTTTAGATTCACGTTAAAGACAAAGTTGGCATATCCTTTAGCAGGAGGACCAATAGGACCATCAAGCTCAAGTTCTTTTCCAGCTCCAGGCAAATGACCACCACGTCTCAACAGGGAACGCAACACTAAAGCTGAATGTTTGGCTTGGGGGGTCTTGTTTATTGCGATAAAAGAAAGCGGCATCGGTATGAAGAACCCTTGCAACTTAAGATGATGGTACAGGAGGACGGATACAATATTCTGTAGGAATATTCTCGTAAACATATGGAGTGACAATCTCTATTGTAACTTTAGAGCAATTATCTTTATTAAAATGAACAGTTATTGTCATTGTACTCTTCGTTTTTTTCTGTAAACGAAGCTCTTTTTTTCACTGTCACACTAGTTTTTTTACACCGAAGACGAATCCGGGTGTCAAGTGTGCACAAAAATAACATTAGTGCGGACCGGCTGGGGAATCCCCACCAGCGCAGACCCCCCAACCCCCAAATTTTTTTTTCAACTTGCTGAACATATCAAGAAACGAATTAGCCTGACGACCTAAGGGTACGTTTACCCAACCATTCGCTTTTGCATTCTCGCAGCTAGAAGCTAGAAATCACCACAAATTCCAACATGGCGGCGGTTTTATGTCTGCCGCCTCGCAACGAAAACAGCAAATACCAAGAGTTCAGAAGCCTTTGGGAAAATTGTTTCGTCATGAGAAATTCTTTATATTATTGGCACGGATTATAAGACTGCAAGTATTTACTCAAACAATGTCGGATTTAGCTAATCCATTTAGCGTTGTTACCATGGCAATGTCACCTTTGCCATTCGTGATTAAGTTCTAGCTGCGAGAATGCAAAGGCGAGTTGCTGTGTAAACGCACCCTAAGGCGGCCCTTAGCTGAGAATTAGTAAGCATAGCATCCGGCTTTGGTACAGAACGGGGAGGGGGGGGGGGGGCGGGCTATTGAGGCTTGATGGCGCGTTGACAGTCAGGTCATTAGCACCAACCTCAGTTACAGTGCAGTGTTCCGGGTTGCCCACACATTACGGAGATGTTAAACAAACCCAAATCTAGATCTTATCATAGATCTGTGCCTCCTGCAAAAATTAAAAAAAAAAAACCCGGATAGGAGGTTAGAACCAGTATAACCCAAAGAAGACGTCAGGGTAGACTGCGACAAGGGTTAGGTGTAAGGGGGAGTGGCATATTCGTCCAATACACAGTCTAACCTGGCAGACACATCAACATCACATTGTACGGACAGGAAAACAACAAAAGAGGGGAAGAAACAATACATTTGGATCGGGTAACGCTCCCCAACAAAGACTTATCAACCCGACGCTGTTTATAGGGCAGTTGGTAACACCGGAAATGTTTTAACACTCGCCAGGGTACGTTAGCGTGTAGTACGGGTCGAATCGAAGGATGCGGCGGCGGCACGATTCTGGGTCGGCTTGGGTCGCCTTGTGCTGCCGTGCACATAGACGAGATTTCTCACGTTTCGCTAGAATGGTTTTTAAGCTGAAATCTTCAAACAAAAATCATAACAAGGTCATAACACGATCTCCACGACCAGCACAGTGGACGTTTGTCCAGGTTACAGTTTTTAAAATGGGAACACATAAGTGCGATTGCACGGCGTTGGACGAATCAACATTGTGGATCGAAGACATCGCAATGACCCTCAATCATCACGAAAAACAATTCACACGTAATATTACGTTAAAAACCGTGAACAAATTCTACAAGGGAACGTAAACACTACTAAAACCCCGAAATTCAGAACAAAAACACGGAGAACGCTAACAACACGTCTGGCTGCTAGTGCTTGCTGACAAAAAAGTAGATTTCCGGTGCGCATGCGCGCGGCGCCGTTTGAGATGCCAGGAACCGTTTAACATGGGGTGTCTTGGTGTTGAGTAGCTGCTTTTATTTTTAAGTGAGGAAATTTCGTCTAAATAAATTTCGTCTAGACAAATAATGCAAAATTTGAATTGGGAAGGTATTCGGAGGTAAAACATACAATTGGTTAGTTTTTATTGAATAGAAACAGCTTACATTAAACTACAAAACCAACCGCCAATTAATTAAAGTGATGTTATATAGTGGCGTTACACAAGGGCCCGTTTTAGGTTCACTTCTGTTTTTTATTTTTTATTTTTATGTGAATGGTATTGTGAATTGCGTTGATACATTTATGCTGACAGGATAAATTTACAGTATGATTTAGACTGTTAATGGCTAGTTTACAGACAACGAAACAAAACGTGTGAGTATCTGCTTTTATTTTTAGGTAAGGAAATTTCGTCGAATTTAGACAAGTAACGCAGATAGTTTTAATACAAGAAACAGTAATCTGGGAAAGAAAAAAATGCAACAGCTCCAACTGGGACTCGAACCCAAGGCATGTTGGGTGCTGGCAGGGTGCTCTAGCCACTATGCTAGTAGGGGGAAGTTGTGCGTTCGAGTCCCAAAAGGGGCAGTTTCTTTCTTTTTCTCTTTCTTTCGTTCCTTCTTTCTTTTCTTCGTTCTTTCTTTTTTCCTTTCTCTCATTCTTTCTAACTCTTTCTTTCTTTCTTTCTTTCTTTCTTTATTTCCTTCTTTCTTTCTCTTTTTCTTTCTTTCTTTCTTCATGTCTCTCTTTCTTTCTTTCTTTCTTTCTTTCTTTCTTTCTTTTTTTCTTTCTTTCTTTCTCTTCTTCTTGCTTTCTTTCTTTCTTTCGTTTTTTCTTTCTTTCTTTCTCAGGTCAGTGTATCTTGTATCCTCACAAGGCCAGTCTTTAATGCAAAATGTTTGCTTTGTTTACCCTTTGCCTTGTGAATTAATGCTTATGAAGAGTTTAGTTTTTAAAAAAATCTCAAATAACTTTTAAAGCTCTAGTAATCCACCGCCCTCACCGTCTTGTTTCGGTCAGCCAGTCTTAATTCTCCATCCGCTCGCTCAATCACCATTTCGGCGTTACCACAAATCTGAAAAAAAAAATCAACTTCTATATTCAAATAAACCATAAAAACGTCTTCGCCTAAAATTTTCATCACCTCATGCTCAATAATTTAGTACCACTAAAATATTATGTACGTAAAGCCCACTCAAGATCAAAGAAAAAATGCATTGCTTACATAATTACCACCCGTAGTGAATACATCAGCATAAATCTCTGCAAAATTGCCTGTTACTTTTAGCATAAATTAGTAATGATCCGTTTCAAAGTAACGTGCTGCAATGTTTCCTGTTTCACAGTATAATTTTGCACTTATCGATGATGTTGCGTGACTCTTGTTACAACACAATTGATTTTTTAGATATTGATTAAGGCTTGTTTATGATGGGTGTATTATTAATGTTTCAGCTTTCCCATCCTGCAGGCGGCATAGTTTAAATAGTTTAGTAGTTAAATTCTAGTTCTATTTGTTTAATTTTTATCGAAGGTTGAGCAATAATAATATTAATAAACAAACACGTATCGTTAAAAGTTAAAAATAAGGGTCTAAAATTCAAAACTTCTAAGGAACAAGGACAAGCTTTGACTGTAAGGATCTAGGTGTCAAATGTGGCTAGTAAGACGTTGCTAAGCATTAGATCCTTACTACCCGGTTTTTGAGGCACAGCTGTCCGAGATCGTCCTACAAAGACCCATGTGATGATCCAATGATAGTGGGGGTGTGGGTTTCCTACTTTGCTTTAGATTGACATTTTTTTCTGGTTTAGTAACATGGCAGCGATTCCAAGCAAGACAACGTGCTGCAAACGTAAGCGTGTACACCCATTCTGTCTGAATAGGCTGGGATGATATTTACAAATTTGAATAAATCCTTACAGTTTTATAGGCCCGTAAATCGTACGGAAAAACGGAAAATCCCGAAATCCTGCCCCTTTTCTTAAGAGAGAATTGGAGTTCGTGCATCATTCTATATGTATAGAGCCGTGTTATTCTCTTTCGAGTTGATTATTATACATTTTTATCAATCACTCGTTAGCCCATATTCCCAGTCAGGAACAGTATCTCAAGCTTCGCATTCAGTAGCTGTCAAGGGGTTTACACCCCTGCTCCTATTTAAAACATACGTATAGGGAACTTATTTTCCCGTGCGTGGGACATTAAAATTTTTATTAATGTAGGCCTACACCGTAAATAGTTGCAGCTTCACTGAAACAACCACTTGTGCAAGGTTCATTGATTGTTTACTGTTGACTCAGGTTGATGTGGCCTGGTGTAGTGTGGTTTGACATGTTGTAATTTTTTAGTTGGGGCGTTCGACAATAGGTCATGGCCTCAATAAAATCTAGGAAAGGAAAGGAAAGGACACAACAATGTCCGTACTCATGGTTGTTACTAAGGCTGTACCGATACCGAGCTGCCTAGCCGATTCTCGGCGAGCAGAGCGTGATGGGCATGCTCAGTAAACCGAGCAATGACGTCCATTTAACCGAGCTGAGCAGCGCGTCTCACGTCTAGTCTTGGCACGCGATCGTGGGGCCAATGGACCTTGAACGCAAGTCGCAAGCTCCAGTTTGTCGGATTCCAGTTGATGACTATGGTCTATGCATGGTTCCTGCTGCAAGATGGTTGAATCATTACCGCAGAATTCAATACAGGAACTAAATTTGTAGATAATTCGTGCAGATTAACAATTTTGTTACTATGCTGAAACCTGAAAAGAATTAAGAAACATACCTTTATTAAGAAAAACCTCGGTGTTATAGTGTCAACAGCACTCATTTAACTGTTTTAAATCGTCAATTGTTAAAACTTTTATTAGCTTAAAAGTAATTTAACTCATAATAAAAATTACTTATTTTGATATAATAATGGTTGTTCATAAAATGCAGGTTTAATTGGCCATACCAGACGTGTCCATGTCTCATCAATAACATTTACGAAACTAATAGTAGCCTATGGTTGTTGCTATACCAGGCTGTTTTAGTGAAAAGAATTGTTCTGTCTAAAACCTGCTTGGCATTTAGCGAGTGTTGGTTATAGGGATGCTGCCGGTGTGAAATGTAAAAATTTGCAAGTGGTAAAAAAAAGGGAAAAATGTAAAGAACACGAGTGAAAAAAAAAGGCAAAACGCACTAACGAAGTAAGTGCAAAACGCACTAAAATGTTCTGGGATTATCTGCCCAGATAATCGGCCTGGAAACACGTTCCTATCTTTTCTCCTCTCCCTTTTATACAAAATGGCTGCCGATTGCCATTTTTAATTGGAAACAAGAATGTCTTTCAACCGATGATTCCTATCGTACTGAATCCCAGGAATGACTATATTCAAGCTGATGCAAGACGTAAGTTGCGATCTATCCTTTGCAGTATGCAACATCTCATATCGGGAAATTAATCTGCTATTGATGCATTTGTCCCAATCGATCGAGGGCCTAGCGTGTCGAATGCATTAGGGCAAGGCTTACACCCAGTGACACATGTTATGGTCCATAAACGCTGTTTACTTACTGAAGATTTGTATCGCTTTTATTTATGGATTTGACCAAAGTGGTTACAAGGTAGCATAGCAGGGAGAGAAAGAGCAAAATATCGTCCCCAAAATAAACCGAAATAAACTATCCAGGACCATCAGTCACTTCTGGTTATTTCCGCACCCTATATATATATATATATATATATATATATCTGCCGTACAACAGAAAGATTCACGGAAGGACCCCTCACTATACTATCCGCCAGGAAAGAAGACTTTCCTTATATGGTCATTTTATGACTACTAGTCTTTCATGGAAAAAAGTGCGCCTTGCCTCTATACTATATAACTGCGTCGTCGTGGCAGCGCTGTTAGACCAACAACAATGGCGTCGCTTTCCGATCAAGTTCGTGTCAACAAGAAAGAGTAAACTCTCCACAGTCAAGCTAGGGGTGTTAATTGGAACGTTTTTCATTATTTCACGAGTCTAGGGGAATCTATTTCTATTTGTGATTTATTGAGTAGCACTACAACAGCTACAAATGTGTCGGCTAAAACAGTGCAAAGAATTACCGACGCTGGCAAGTTAGGCTGTTCAACAATCTACCTCGTCACGGAAGCTGCCGCTGGTCCTTCGTTTACCTTGCCAGGGAAGGAAACGACCCCATCCTGCGCCTATCACCGACTTGGACAAGTTGGAGTTGTCTTGTCAGAGCTACTGTAAGTGAAATTCACCAAGCAGGCGATTCTCCTACCATAGATTCGATTCATTCTGAACTTGTTGCGAGGACCGGATTTGCAGGCAATAAAACATTTCTCCGTTGTATTCTGCGCAGTAAGTTAAAAATGAAGTATCGCAAGATCGACGCACGTAAATTTTATATTAAACGGCCCGAGATTGTTTCGCATCGTCATTGTTATTTACGGATAATAAGAGAGGTACGGGCAGCCGCTTATTTATCTTAATGAAACGTATGCAAATGCACACCATGGTAGCGAGAAACAATGGCATAATGATGATTTAAAAAGTCATGGACGCATGATTTCAACGGGAAAATGAAAGAGGCTTATTTTGTGTCATGCCGGCAGCAGCACAGTATTCGTACCGAATGCCAAGATGTTATTTCGCTCCAAAACAAAATCTGTTGATTACCAGCACATGGCCACACTGTATTACGATTGCCAGCCTACCACTGCGACCACAACCCTATCGAACTCATTTGGGCACAGGTGAAGGAAGACGTACGTAAACATAAATAATTTACTCTCGCCGAAATGGAGAAACTTTCTACAGATTCAAGCAGTTTCTCCAAACTATTGGAAAAAAAGCTGTGACCACTTCGTGGAAATTGAAAAAGATGTAGTGGGAATCCGATCACTTGGTCGAGGAGCGAGTGGAACTGCTCATTATTTCGACGGTAGAGAGCGACAGCGATGAAGAAACTGACGAAAAAGGTTTTCATACTTCGCCATTTTTCCCTTGACTCGAGAATTAAACCTCCAAAAAACAAACCCCTACCTCATTGCTCAACAGTCGTTACACGTAATGCTCAGTCCTTTTTAGGACTACACCCTAAAACGGTCCTTTTCTGGATCACCAAATGTCGAAAAGAGATTGCTTGTTTATTATTAGTAAAATAAAGGTTGTTACCCAAATAAAAAAAATGCATTGAATTAAACGGCTATAAGCATACCAGTATTTTAGGAGCAAAATGGTAGTCAGAGCTCAATAAAAAGTTTAATCAGAAAAAAGTTTTGTGCATCCTTATGCAAGGATCCTGGGTGTAATCTTTAAAAGTTAAAAGTGGAGGGGGGGGGGAATATCCTCCATATACTAAGCGTTGTTTGCTTGCACCCGCACATTCCCAAATACGGTAAAAACAACCTATAAGGTTTATAAGTAAATTAGCAACAACAACAAAAAATGTAACACTTTCTCGAAAAAAAAAAGTAAAACTTGAATTTTTTTTTGGGGGGG
>JAHWFP010105923.1:49454-65910 GCA_023313725.1 Lithobius niger
CATTCGGAACTTGGCGGCCCCTTTTACCAGTTTTGGTTTTTGATATGGTATCAGTCCTTTTTTTTAAACTGTGTACTAAAATCAACTCCACTACCATGCAGATGTGTAATAAAGTGGCACGTCAACAAGAAATTGGTTTCAACAATTTGCTACTGCCGTTTGCCTATAGGTCGAACCATTCTCAACTTGGCCACCTCTTTATAGGTTTTTGGTGTGGTTTTAATTTTGTTGTAATTTGTTTTATTTCGTTAGTTTTGGTGCGTTGATGTCACTCCTTTGAAGGGCCGAACCACTCTCAACTTGGTGGCCTCTTCACCAGTTTTTGGCTTTGTTTATTTTGCTTTGTTTTTAGAGTTGGTTTATTTTTCGTGAATTGGACGTGAATACAATTTCTTTGGCAACGTTGTTTAGATTTATCGTGCTACACTAGTGTGTGTCTTGGCACGCACGTCAGTATACACGTTATCATTGTCCGAACTTTGGCCGTCCAATGAGAGACGATGTCGACAATACTAACAATGGTCATAACAATATTTTCGTACTTACGCTCCATCCCACGCCATCCTCGTTAACACCCCTAGGCTCCAAACCATAAAAGGTACGCAGTTCGTATCAAACTGCAGCCATTCGTCCAATTTCATAGCTGGAAGCCGTCCCGTTATCTCGGTATCAATGAATAATCACTCTATGGAAATTACCATGGGGATGAGCGGACTAGAATTAGCGAGCTAGCTAGCTAGCTAGTTACACATTTTCAACGTTATTGAGGGTCAGATTTTGCATTGAAAGCAGCTTAGCTGGCATTCCTACACGAGTTAATTTTTGTCAGGTGGGTCATTGCTTTCGATTTCAAAACAATTTAGGCTTTTGTACCGCATTATTATTTTTCCCCAAGTACCTGAAATGTACCCAACTATGCTTCAAGATATAGGCCTAAGACACTGACGCTATTGCGCCGCGCTACAATGGTTTACAACCTCGACAATTGAATTGATGTGATGTTTGTTGTGATGATTGTTGCCTAACTTGGCGCGACACACTAGCGTGTGTCTAGATTAATCCGGCTCATAAAAACAACAAATCCCACTAGGAGACTGTGAGTCTGTCATTGCAAAAAGAGTTGGGAAAAAAATGCAGGTCATGAGCATAGGGTCGAATCAAGTAGGAAAAAAATAATTGTTTTTTTAAAGAAGTGTGATAAAATTGCACAAAATTTACGAAAACGTATGCCTAGTCTCTATCACATCAGACACCTTCTTAACACAAAAGGCAAAAAAATGATCTATTATTCTTGGGTTGAAAGCTTGATTAGATATGGTTTTGAAATATATGGACTTACTGCTAATTGGCACATAAATAGATTGCAAAAATTGCATAACCGAAATCATAAAAATTCTTTTTAACCAATATGGAAATTTAAAATCTAAACAAATATACAGGAAAACAAAAATTCTCAAAATTATTCAACCTAGAGATTTCGTTGTAATTCTGAAAAACTATTTTAACTGTGATCACAAATTAAGCTCAACTATTAAGAATAATTATTTCAGGAAAACAACATTTCGATATGAAGTTCTTTTTGCCAAAAATCAATATGGCAAACGAACAAACAAATATAAAATTTCTACTAAATTTAATGAAATCCCTATTGAACTGCTCCAAATTGATCGGATAAAGGAAATTAAAATAAACTGTTCGACTACTTCTTGCTTAATCAAGAAATCGCTTAAGCAACGCCCAGATAAACCTTCTGTCTGATTTTTTTATATATTTATTTATAAATGTGTAATTTGCATTTAGTTTTTTTTTTTGTGTACTTAGACTTATCGTGCTACACTAGTGAGTGTCTTGGCACGCACGTCAGTATACACGTTGTCATTGTCCGAACTTTGGCCGTCCAATGAGAGACGATGCCGATAATGCTAACAATGGTTATAACAATATTTTCGTACTTACGCGCCATCCCACGCCATCCCCGTTACACCCCTAGGCTCCAAACCATAAAAGGTACGCAGTTCGTATCGTACTGCAGCCATTCGTCTAACTTCATAGTTGTAAGCCTTCCCGTTATCTCGGTATCGATGAATATTCACCCTATGGAAATAACAACATCCCATGGTTACGTTTTGTTTATTTTTGTTTCTGATACCTACTATGGATTTATGTTCAAAATAGTACTTGTCAACAAATAATATACGTCACACACAACTTCACCATGAACTTCGAGCCGTCGTAATAAACTACTTAGTGTGGCGCCGCCAAATAGATGATCGGCCAAGTAGATGAGACTAATTGTGATTGGGTGAGCAATTCCAGCTTCATTGCGTAATTCACATTAAGCTCGGGAGGAGTAACTGACGGGGGCGGCAAATGCGCCGGTTGAGTGAGCGAAGTGAACGAAAATCAGCGTTTGTTAGCAAGTGTGCTCAAAAAAGGGACTGAACAAACTTAAGCATGTGAAGCATGGATGACCAAACTGTGTCAACTTGGCTGATGTAACGGCTAATTGGGGAATCGCAAATTTTAAAATTATGAGTGAGAAAATTTATAAACATAAAATTCTTCCAGAAAAAAAAGTAGAGGTGACCGTGTTCCCTTTTGTAAATTCACAGTCCTATGAAAGTTGTAATATCCACCCAAAATCAAAACTGGTATAAGAGAAGCCACCAAGGTTAATCCTATTAGCCAATTTAATCGCACCGAATAATAGTTTGGACGTTAAATGAAACCTTGAAGATTGCTACCGCAAGTAGCAATCTTCTAGTTTTCATTTAATTTTCGAACTATTAGTCGGTGCGATTAACTTTGCTAATAGGATTAACCTTGGCGGCCTTTCCCTCGTTGAATGAGATCACTTCTTTCAAAGGCCGACTCTTTTTTGGAAACAGACTCTTTTTTGGCGGCTTCCCTTATACCAGTTTTGGGTGGATATTTGCTTAAGTGCAACGACAAGGCTAATGAACTGACAGATCGCAGCGAACATTAAGATTAGGGAAAACGTACCGAGATTTAATCCCCCACTGACGGTATCTCGGTGTCTCAATTATGTGATATGACCTTGATGAATCTGGTAAAAACAGTGATCGAGTCCGCTGCCTGCCGCTCGTGGATGATTGGTTTCGTTCTTTTGCCATACGGGGCGCAATGGAATTTGAATTGATGTCATGAACCATAAAAATGGCAACTGGGCTGCAAGTTGTGATAAGAATTTTATTACTTTGTTCGAAAAATTTTTACAAAACGAGGAGCCATAGCACTTGGACGAAATAAAAGGTCAGATGAATATGGCCGTGAACAAAATAATAATTATAGCGACATCGTTCGCTTCACTCACTCTATTGGCGTTGATCCATAATTTACACGGTTTATTTTCCCATAGCATCATAAAATCGTTGTGCTAATTCTTACGAGGCAAGCTAATTGCAGTATTGTTGCGCTCACAATTCATTCATCACATTCCTTAAAACGTATGCAGTTCATGCACTCTAAAAAGGATTTGTTTTACATTGAAAAGTTTTCTCTATACACGGAAATCGCTCACTTTGCTCGCTCAATCTGCGACCCTCCGGTCTTCAGAAACCTGCATGTTTGATAAAGATTTCATGAACAGGTGTACTTTTTTTTTCGTGCGTCTCAACAGTTGAAATCGACCATTTTTAGACCTGTATGTCGTCTTACTGATATTATGATGCGAAATGTCGTCACTTTATTGTCTGCACGGCGTATCTTGAGTCCGGGAAGTATTTTATGAGCGGCTGCGTCTTCCTGGAGGGAGCAGTTTTAATCGAAGGCCGCCTTTGTTTATGTAACCATCTTGGGTATCAACAAGGCACTCTGCTACCAAAAACGTACAATCGATTATCTGTCTTCATTCTGCAGCGAACTCTTTAGGTGTTTTTTTTTTTTGTTTTTGGGGCGGGGTAACCAAGTTGCTTTTTGAATAATTTCCCTGAACTGTAAATATTTGGTCAAACTTTCTTGTTGTGAACATTATTTTAGAGCAGTTATTGAACGGATTTCAGGGTTAAAAAATCATGTTACATTGATGGAAACAGGATGAAAGAAGAATAAATTTAATTAACACGGCTGGCATATTAGACTTCGTTTAAATTGCGCACTAGAATTTTCAGAAAATGGGTAGGAGGAGCAGGAGGCGGGGAGGCCCCAGAATGCAATTCTGCAGAACAATCGGGCAGCAAAATACGAGGCACACAACACCTAACTAGAGTTCAATCGAAGAAGGTGTCAACGATGTTTGGGCTCGGGAAAAGTGTCACTGTCGTTGCTGTTTCAGTTAACACTGTCAGTCTTAATAAAAATCGTTAAACCGTTAAATCGTTTTGCTGAACCAAAATGAACCAAAATGAACCAAAATGTTCGTCAATGTAAACTTGGGGAAGCTGTTTAAATTGCTTCCATGATTGTTTGCCACTACATTGCATCTGCCTGCAAGAATATGCAGTATCAACTACCCATCGAGATAACGCATGCTAAATCTCGACACACGCTAGTGTGTTGCCATCAAATAATAAACACGGGACGAAGCTTGGACGGAACATAAATATAAATACCCATTTCTAATGTTCCGTTTTTTCGCAAACAAAAAAATAGGTGAACAGTGGACATACCGTACACGTGGTGGACCAGACCGCAGCAATTATCATAAAAAGTAAGCAAAGTTAACTGAACAAAAAACAGCTTTGCCGTTTAAAAGAAAAGCATTAGAGCTCGTATTCCCATACACACAGCTGTGAAGGTGCAAGAATAAAAACGGATTACAGACTTACAGTTCACTCGAACGCAACGAATTATAATTTGAACTTCAATTACAGGGAACTCGCATAAACGCACACGTACGTCACTAATCAAACAAGCAAAACGGTTGGATATTTCACTCAAAAAATACACATACAAAATACAACATAGTGATACACGCACATAAAACAGAGCGAAACCTAAACCCACAAACACATAAAAACCAAACATAAAAACGCCTAAAAAATAGAAACATAAAAAAATAATTGCACAAAATGAACACGCACTAGAAATAATATAGAAACCTTTAAACACAAACATGGGTAAAAAAAACTGCCTTAACTAGGAGCCAGCTTCTTCATAAATAATAAATGCATACAATTACATATATCACCACTCACACGAAACAGATTTAAAATATAAAATAACAAACGCAAGCAAATAGTAAAAAAAAAGTAGCTATAACACATAAATTAAGCGCACTCACACGCAAACGTACATACGCGTACGCATTCACAAACATTAACCATTTCAAACACAAACTGCGTTCACATTCTCACATAACCATTGAGTCAAAACAGTCCTTGACTCCCTCAAACTTGACTCCCTGGAATTGGAGTTCAAATTGTAGTTCTGGCGTGCGTGTGAACTCTAATTCGGTTTTATTTGTGCACTTTCACTGCAGTGGGTAAGGGGAAACGAGCTCTATTGTGTGTGCAGTGTATCTTGAGTCCTGCAAGTATTTTGTGAGCGGCTACACTTCCTGGATGGGGTGGCTTTAATCGATGGCCGCCATTGTTTTTGTAACCATCTTGGATATCAACAAGGCACTCTGCTACTGAAAACGTACAATCGATTATCTGTGTTCGTTCTGCGGAGAACTCAAGATAGGCCGTGGACACTATAATGCTTTTTTTTTTAAACGGTGAAGCCGCTTTTTGTTCAGTTAATTATCTTCATTTGGCGCGATTCAAAGAATCGAAAGTCCATGCAGACTCAAAAATCAGCATAAATTCTTCAACGAAAAGTTGAGCGGTTAACACTTGTTTATCGATGTCATCCTTATTTGATTGCTACTCCTCAATGGAATAAACCGTGAGCGACAATCCATGTCAGTTTGCCTTAATGAACTTCAGAATTGCAATGTCACCCTATTAAGGCACTCGCGCAGTAAGGCCCCCTCCCCTCCCCCGCGCACTGGGCGGCCAGATCGTTGCGGCCAACGAGAATGGTCACGGTATATGTAGCACCGCGCACTTGGTTGCCGTGGCCAGTCAGTCGCAGCAGCCACTGCGATCCCGGGCAGCGTTCAGGCGGTCCCATTCTCTTTTATCCGGTTAGTTTGTTACATAAGGTTTGTAACGTTTTCGAATATAGTTTATAGTATTTTTCAGCTTTAAAGCAAAGTGCACAAGTGTTAAATTCAACTGCAAAAGTGTTACGTATTACCGACAGAAAATGCACTGATGATTCTCACCATAGGTTGCTTTTTTAAAATGTCGTTCAACTTAATTTTTAGCGGTAGCCATTTGTGGATATTACTGGTATTATTGTAAACAGTAAATCATTAATTTAATACGTTTTTAAAACTAAATCTTAATTTATTTACTGTAAATTACGTTCAGTATTCTCCGTTTAATTTGCTTCAACTATTTGATTAGTAAAATTACCTCACAACTAAAGCAAAGTGAAAAGAAACGAAAGCAAAAGGAAATGAAACGAAACCAAAATGAAAGAAAAAGAAAGCAAAGTAAAAATAACGAAACCAATTTAAAAAAAAACCTGTAGTGTATAGACGCAGTGAGCGGAGAAGCGCGAGCGGGGCAGGGACATTAGACGATTTTCCATTATACGAATTCTTGTCAAACGATTTTCCGTTATGCTGTTATACCGTATACGTTCTTCCAATTATGCGATTTTCCAGTCAGACGATTACCCCTCGTCCCAAAGCAAACCGCTTCGTCTAAATGGGATACATTATGTGGTTTGTTTATACATATGTGGTTTGTTTATCGGTGACCATTCAACGAATAGTAAAGTTTTGATTTACATAATTACTGAGTCGAGTGATTCGGTCTTTTCAGTGTAATTCGACATGGCGCTCGTTTTGCGGAAAGAAAGTAAAAATTTTCGCACTAAGACTATGAATTTCAGCATTCTTGAACGCGATTATATATTTGCTTGGTGATATTTTACAACTGCATGACGTAATATCAGGGGAGGGGGTGAAAAGCGACCATTTACATACATTACATGCGTGACGGCTTTCTGAGGAATTTCCTCTAATATAGGACGTAGATTTCAACATAGCTGTCCTTTCCTATAACTAGGAGAAGTATGTTGAAATCCACATTGAAATGTATAAATAATTAACGAAATTCAATAAACTAATTAATTTTTTGCCCTTTTCAGAAATATTATATTATGTTATATTATGTTATATTATATTATATTATATTATATTATATTATATTATATTATATTATATTATATTATGTAAGCCCCCCCGTATATGGCCGGTTTTATAGAGCATTCTAGTGATTTACCGTTTGCATGAAAATACTGCGATTTCCCATTAGCCGTAGGCCAAACTTTCATTGGATTTAGTTAGATTCAAGGTTAGAGTTCACTCGAACGCAACGAACCTATAATTTGAACATTAATTTGTGTTCATTTTGTGTATGCATTTTTATCTTTCAATTTTGTAGCGTTTTCCTGTTTATGGCGTCTATTTTGTGTGTGTTTGTGGGTTTACGTTTTGCGAATTGGAGTTCAGATTATAGTTCGTTGCGTTCGAGTGAATTCTAATCCGTCTTTATTCGTGTACCTTCAGGACTGTGAGTATGGGGATACGAGCTCTAATGGTTTTTTTTTTCTAAACGGCGAAGCCGTTTTTTGCTCAGTTAATTTGTTGGCGTTATTCGCCGTTTGAATCATTACTTAAACAGAAAGACAATTCCGTTTGGCAGACATTCCGTCTGGACGCACAAACAAAAGAGCAAAAGAAATAAGAATTAGTAGTAGGAATCTCAGTGATCTGGCGACACACACACAGACAAACAAACAAACAAATATTACGATCTTAGTTATATAGATTAATTATATTATTTGTAATATATTTATTTTTTATATTTATATATATTTATATTACGTTATTTATATTATATTTATATTAACTTAATATTTATGTTAGCATGTCTGTGAGTCGGAGTGCTGCTCATTCAACGTATGCTCCCCCATACTAAAGTATAAAATAGCCTATAAGCTCGTTATTTTTAATAGGTTGTTTACTTTTACAATATTCTTCATCGGTAGTCCTAAAAACTTAATGAGCAAAACGTGGGTAGTAACATGCGAATCGAAGGACTGTTCGCTAGTGCTCTGGCCTGCTGTGTATTATTGATGTATCCTTAATAATGGTGTTGCAGATAAACAGTACTTGGAAATTTCACGTTTTGAAAGATGCCTCTATACTCTTTGCATAGCCAGTTCGAAAATATTTGCGTGTTTTGGTGACAAGGCGTGCGACCCAACGGTAGCTGTCTGTGATGCGCTTTGCGTATACTGTCAATTGCACAGCAAAATGCAGGAGTGTTTTGAAAAGTTCGTTGCCGGGCAACGCTCAGCGGCTACACGGAACACGGAACAGCAGGCAGAGATTGTCGATAACATAAGCAGGAAAGAGAGTTCACCCAAGTGTGATGTTGTCGTGTACGGTATATGCTGATCGCTAAAACCAAGCTCATTCTGCTCGACTCGACGAAGTTATTGTGTTGATCGGATTCCTTCAGTTGCTACCGAGTACCAAATCGTAATCGCGCCGGAAATTGCTACGAAACTCCGTCTTCTCTCTGTCTGACCTTTTCAATATTTATTTACTCGACGTTTATTTACCGCTGGCGGATGGGAATACAAATGTTAACACTGACATTTGACCATGAACACGACACTGAACGCGGTTGTCAAGCAAATTGAAGAATCGGATTTCTATCCGGTGTTTCTGAAAGATTTACAGGTAGGATTTTAGTTTAGAATTCGTAATCGACATCTCCGCTGCAGTTTGTCTGTGGACGGAGGAGGAGTGGCTGTCCTTGCAACGCATGCTGCGCAATGGTCACTGCTAGATAGCGCCCCGCATAGCCAGTTCTCGCACTTTAGCAAGCCCCACGCACCCCAGCGCAGCAAATTTACTGTAACTCGTGAAATTCATTCATATTTAAATACCTAGTCCACTTTAACCTATAACTAACTGTAACTCCAGCATTAAAAAAAAGGATAAATTTATTAATGGAGGAAGCTGTTCTTGGGTGCTTATAATGATTGCGGTTTTTGGTGGCGCTACGTAGCTAAACATAAATTGTGCTTGTCGAGCTTTGCTCCACTTCCGGTGTTCCTATAAATGGATATGGCAGCGTTTTAGAACTCACAAGCTTCCGTTTGGATTATGAGCAGAGTTCCCCATTCGTGTTTTCCAGTGCAAGACCTATAAAAAGATTCCCGTGATCTCGAGAAGGATGATGATCAGTTCGTGTAGAAAGTAGCGCCCTCACCTCCACAGGCTAATTAAATACGGCAGAAACGGACTTTTGTCAACAAAGGCAATACATACGAACAATTAGTAAAAAAAAATTTTTTAAATAAAATAATAATTTTCCAATAGTTTTGGTTAGTGGGCGTTGTCAATATTTCTTTTGGGTGACGTAACTTCCGCTTCAGTGCAGAAAGGACGATGGGGGCCTAATCTCTAATTACGGCTGTAGAATAATAGAAAAAAATGGTGGCGTATTCCCCGAAGATGAATCTTCCGTTTCGTGATTTTTTTTTTATTTGCAAATAACAGGGGTGCTACCGGAGTACCAGCTTTTTTCACTTTTTTTTACAGTCTAACTTTTCATTCTTTTCACAATTTTCACATACCTGCTTTTCAGTTTATCACATACCTACTTTCATTTGTTTATCAGTATTTCTTTGTTTTCATATCACACCAATTTTACAGTTGCTTAATAACAATTTTTTCTTTTCCAGTAACCATTGTACACCTTTGGGCATAAAAAAAATGATCGCTGTATCGAGGTTCAAGTAGCCCGACAACAATGCAAACTTTTCACTTCATTGTTGTAAATAAGAACATAAGACAATCTGCATTAAAGACTGGCCTTGTGAGGAAACACAATACACTAGTTTGAGAAAGAATGAAAAGACAACTGCCCCGACTGGGACTCGAACCCAGGACATCCTGTCTACCAGCCGGGCGCTCTAACCACTGCGCTACCAGGGCAGGTACTGGCTACAGGCTCCAGCCGAGCTAAGTAGCTGTTCAATCTTTCTCAGTGGTGACCTAAAGATCATAAACATACATACAAGGAGGGAAAGCAACTTTGCTTCTTGGCCTCCACACTTGCTTCATTTACCCTTTACCTTGTGATTTCTTTTTTTATTTAAGAACATAAGAGTGCACGGCGTTATGGCCGATTAGACTCTAGTTATAAAATTTATAACTTGTAAGTCTCTGAAGGCGGGTAGAATTTTCCATTGTTGACGCCAAAGAGTGCATTGTTGAATGGCATTGTTTAAAGCCCCAGTGTAACGAAAACGATCTTTTTTTTATGCCCAAAGGTGTACAATAATTGCTCTGTAATTTAGGTTTTTTTTATTTTTTATTTTTTTGCTATTTCAGGATGCTTTTATAGTTTGTCATAATAAAAATAATGTTACCCCCACTTAATTACTCTTCTCGCGTATCTAATGCCAATATTACAGTAGTGGAGTTGAGTCAATACACAATTAAAAAACACACAATTAAAGTAGTGGTATCATCTCAAAAACCAAACCTGGTAAAAGGGACCGCCAAGTTCCGAATGGTTCGGCCCTTCAAAGGAGTGATATCAACACAACAAAACATTCGCCAACTTAATCGTACCACTTAATAATTCGAAGGTTAAATGAAAACTAGAACATTGCTACTTTCGGTAGCAATGTTCAAGTTTTCATTTAACGTCCAAAGTATTATTCGGTGCGATTATGTTGGCGAATGTTTTGGTGTGTCGATATCACTTCTTTGAATGCCGAAACATTCGGTACTTGGCGGCCCCTTTTACCAGTTTTGGTTTTTGATGTGATATCACTACTTTAATTGTGTATTGACTCAACTCCACTACCGTGCAGATGTGTAATAACAATTTGCTACTACCTTTTGCCTATAGGCCGAACCGTTCTGAACTTATTCATGTCTTTTACAGGTTTTTGGTTTGGTTTTAATTTTGTTGTAATTTGTTTTATTTAGTTAGTTTTGGTGTTTTGGTATTTCATTTATAAGCATTGCCTTATTTCGTCTCTCTTTGTAGAGCTTGTCTTTCTGCCTCATTACGACGACAAGCTCTACAAAGATAAATGAAAATGCTAGTGAACCTTTAATGAATACATTACCAACGTAATTCCTGGCCCAAAATTAGGGCGGATAATTTGATTGTTTTTACTTCGTTTGTGCGGTTTGCCTTTTTTTCACGCAAACAATTGTATTTTTCACATTTTATTCACCACCGGTAAATTTTTACATTTTCTACATTTTTTTTTCATACCGGCAGCATCCCTGAAATAAAGACACTTTTCTTTTTCAAATTAGTTTTTGTTATTTTTGGAGCTTTCTTGGTCGAAATATTAGAAATTATTATTTTTTTCCCAATAAATATCTTTATTTTTTTATTTTTACAATAATAAAATTAGGAGCTGATGTTACGATAAAGCGAAGCACACGACTTGGGTAGTATAATAATAAAAATAATTAAATTCACAGATTTTTCTTAGTTGTTCCTATTCTAGTGTCTTCTGAAATTAAACTACGGGCAGTACTGTTGCTCCATGTACAGCTTGTTTAAACTGGAGCTACCTGCCTACGTATGTATACAAGTCACAATTCGGCTAACCAGTAAAAATTGTAATTACGATTCGTAAAACACACATAAAAATACCAGACCCTTTAGGTTAGGTAATGCACAGGGGCTAATCCCTAAAACTTGGTCCAAAAATAAAATTTAAAAAACAAGCACTTAAACTACATGTTTTGCTTCAGTACGAAGTAAGATACACAACCTTGACGCATATTTTCAAGGTCATCATGATGCGAACTTTTTCACCATTCTTCGTAGAACCCCAGTGCAAATTAGAAACTTGTAGACATTGCCAATTGAAAATTATACACGTTAGTTTAGGAATTTCAAGCATCATTCTGGTGTGCTGATCGACTGGCTTTCCTGCCAAACATTTCCATCAGGGTCGTTATAGTGTCCGCGGCCTATCTTGAGTTCGCCCCGGAACGTGTACACAGATAATCGATTGTATGTTTTTGGTAGTAGAGTGCCTTGTTGCTATCCACGATGGTTACAAAAACAATGGCGGCCGTTCGATTAAAGCTGCTCCCTGTAGGAAGACGTAGCTGCTCATAAAATAGCTGCAGGACTCAAGATACGCTGCGCACAGAATAGGTCACCACGGACAGGTAGGTAATGGTGTTAGGAGCACACGAAAATTGGCGTAATTCAGTCACCATGATCGGCTCAGAAACAAAATGTTAACCTTACGAACGGACAACTTTAAGTTTTATTTTTTAGCTAACCACAGTGACCCTAAATTATCCAAATTTCAGCACCATTCTGCTTCTACGTGTACCTAAGGACCCTGACAAGAAATTTTGAAGCAATTCTAAATCTGTAACCAAGAATTTATAGGGTTGGGGGATGATAATTTGTAACTCTGAAATGTCGGTATTGAAAAGTGTTGCGTTCATTCCTATTAGTTCCATCCGAGTATTCAGAGGGCGCCACGCGTTCCATCTGGTAATATTTTGCTCATTTTTCAGCCCAAATCTAAAGTAAACTAAATTACAACTATATAAGCTAAAGTAAATAATAATTAAATACAAGCTAGTTTTGTTTAGTTTAGTTAAATTTTAGGCTGAAAACTGAGTAGAAATTCCCACATAAAACTCATGGCGCCCCCTATAAACTTAGACGGAACTGATAGGAATTAATTTAAGCCGTTTCAGTGGGGGGTCTCCGTCACAAATTCTCCTCCCCAACCCTATAATTTCCTGCTGTAACGTATCGAGTCGTCAGTATGTCAGTTGCTGTTTGTTCCCATGGGTGTGTTCACAAATAACGTACGTAACACTTTTGTCTAGCAAAATTAATTAACCACTCCCCCCCCCCACCATCGGTCCCATAACCCCCAACTAGGTAGGTAGAGAAATCGTGGCATAATCCCCTCCACTTGAAAATAAGTAACACTTTCCTGCGCCACTAACTGTATTCCATTTTAATTTTGGATGAATTCGTTTTAATAATCTGAACTGATTTTGAAAAAAATAAAGACTTCTCAAGTTGTAAACAGAAGTCGTATATAATTTGGTTAATAGAACTTAGCGACAATTACTCTAAAATTTGTGTGTTACGGAACGCTTCGTCATATTCCACCCTTCCCCGTCATAACAGATTGCAACACGTTTGCTCAATCCACCCTCCCCTCTTCAGGCATTATGTAATTTTTGAATGCTTCTCCAAGCAGGCTGACGTACGTATTTTATGGACCATTCGACTGTTTTTACACTCACTGTTTCGCAGGAAAACCACACTGCCAGCACAACAGAAAGATACTTGTAATTTCCGTAATTCATTAACTAACGTACCTAATTTCGTTCCGTTTTTAGTGTTCTGTGCAGCCGTACCGGCTAAGAAGACTATTGCAACGACTTTGTCTGTCTGTCCGTCGCTTTTTTCAACTTCGCGCCGGTACCATTGGAGACAACCACGGTTTACAACATTAAATTCAGTGTCCAAAGTTAGTTAAATAACATGGCAAATGGTAAAACATCGTTACTTCCTTATAGCTAATAGACGTCTTTGACGTAACTAAATTAAATAATAACATTTGATCGTCGAATTGAAATTCTAAAACTAACATGAAGCAGTAAAAACAAAAGGATTTTAGCTTCGTTTAAAAGAGTCTCGTCGTATTGTTGCACGAATGAATAAATAGGCTTACCGTCGAACCAAATGCTCCATTAGGCCTATCTGCTACTTACGAAATAAAAACTGCAGTTAAAAAATTAGGCCTAAAAATGAAAATTAGGCCTAAAAGTCACGTTACCACGGCAACATCAAGCTGCTACGAGTCGTTGCTGGCTTCATGAATGACGTCTCTCCCGTCACTTCCCTACTACCACTGATCTATATAGGCTATATTGCTCGTTACATTGTAACACTGCATGTAACTGTGTGCCCGGCGGCACACCGTGTTGTAAAAATGAATAGGCTTACTATACAATTTAAATCTCCGTTAGCTACTACTTACGAAATTAAAGCTGCAGGTAAAATTAGGCCTAAAAGCTGACAATTACGCCTAAAATGTAAAATAAGCTTAAAAGCTAGCATATTTTTAACCGGCAATTCTTATGGTTACTGCTTTCAGATTATGTAATAGAGATAGCTGTTACAATGCACGATAGAGGTGTGCGCCTCACTATTGGAAGTAGCGGAACTGTGCAGAAGACCAGTTCCGACTAGGTAATCGCTGTAGCCGCTTGTTTTGAATGGCCATTCCCTGCCAATGTCTGCAAGTTTCTAATTAACACTGGGGTTCTACGAAGCACGGTTAAAAAGTTAGCAATCATGATGACCTTAAAAATCTGAGTCAAGGTCAGTGACCGACACATGGTTAGTGTGCCCCGCGTTCGCATACATACCATAACTTCCATTGCCCTAGCATTAACCGTCTGTTGTTGCCATGGGTGGCCCATCCTTTCTGCCCCACCCTGACGGTGCATCTCAAAAGCAGTACGAAATCAAAAGACTAACAATGCAATTGCTGTTTTCAGTTTGCTTTCGGAACATCCATTGTTGATACTTGTTATGAACTTTGAATTTTCAATTAATGGATTGCAGTTCTCGAACTGCAGAAAGAAGCGCAGTTGCGAAGAAAAAACCTAAAAAGATGATAATTTTGCTTCATACTACATATAAATCTTAAACTTGGTTTTGCTTCAACTGTCTGATGCACGAAAAAAGCAGACCTATGAGTTTTAAAAGGTTGTCAAACATTCGCGTCTCTCAACCACGGAGATGATCGGATTGAGCGCGCAATGCGAGCAAAGCCATAACTTATTTTTCAATGCGTTTCTCGATTTCCCCTCTCAATATTTCATTTTACAATACTCTTACCTTCGTAGGGTCTTATTTCTGGAGGAGTAGACGTACAAACTGACAAACAAACGAACAAATCGTATGTTTTGAACGTCTTATATGAATAAAGACGGGAAAGCCAAAGGCTCACAAGAAATAACTAAATACAGATGCAAACCTATTTACGTTGCCTTTTGGACTTATATGTCAGACTGCCTGAGCAGGGAATCGAACCCACGACCTTTGAAACCAAAGGCCAGGGTCATACCGCTGAGCCATACTAACACGGCCTTCTTTTTTTTTAAAAGGAAACGTCCATAGGCAGCATTTAACACATGCATTTGGGCCGTGTCAGTATGGCTCAACGGTAGGACCTCGGCCTTTGGTTTCAAATGTCGTGGGTTCGATTCCCCGCTCAGGGAGTCTGACGTATAAGTCCAAAAGGCAACGTACACAGGCTTGCATCTGTATCTAGTGCTTATACGAAATGCAGCCGTGCTGAGGTATGTGATGAATGAACTGCAGTGATAACAACAATTGTAATTAGTTTGTATCGAAATAATCAGTACATCGATTTTGTGATGCTCTGGCGATCAAAGAAACTCACATGAAACATGGATCGACGCCAATAGAGTGAGCGAATGATAAGACTAGTTTTTTGTTAAAACCTCACGTAACAAATCTGCTCATTTGCCTTTACCTGGCGACGGTTAATCTGCGTGGCTCATTCAAAACTGCAGCTTGAGCACTCATTGATCCTGGCGTGGAACCTTGCTTTCAGCAGCGCACCATAGTCTCACATCAAGCTCCTCCTATCTTTTCCTTGTCGCTACAGTCGAGACGTCAACGGGGCTTCCGGCACTCGGTCTGCAGCTCAGCTGTAACGCCTTTCACGCTCCCCAGAAAAAAACTGTCGGAAACGGCCGGTATCGCACAGAAATCCTTCCTTAGTAGCTTCAGTCGGTAGAGATGCAAACTTCCCCTTTGAGGAACTTCTTCCCAGATATCCATGGTGACTTGAACACCAATTGTTAGAGGTGTAAAGTTTGGGCAGTGACACGACGTAGTATTATTGTATATAACTCTATCGTGGAGCCATGACTGGGTTAGCTGCAAAGTGCACTGGTGGGGGAAAAGCAGAGCCTCTTACTGAAACCAATACTATTAGACTACATTTCTTAGGCCTAAAACGCGCAATTTTTGTCGATTTGTTGGCAGTTGCTGACATTTTTAGGTAATTGGTGTCTTTATTTTCCAATTACAACCTAGCAGCATAAGGGATTGGAGAAAACAACGGGTTTTTAAGCCTACGAAATCCACTCTCAAAGCACTGGCTTGACTAGAAGTGCAGTTGTTTAACCCACCATTTCAATCTAGTGCCCCTTGCAAGTATCTCTCTTGTAGCCAATATGACGTCACTTGACGCTGCTCTGTATATCGTATTATGTTCAGATGCAATGCATGATTCAATTAGTATTAAAAAAACGCTTAAGCGTATAAAATACGGATGTAAGCCTTAAAAAACTCAA
>JAHWFP010105925.1:0-11307 GCA_023313725.1 Lithobius niger
GGGTTTTTCTACCAGTTTTGGTTTTGGGTGGATATCGCAACTTTCATAGGACTGTGAACGTACAGTACATAAGGTTACACCGTCTGTTTAAGATGCTTCAATCCCATTTTTGCACACACTGACTAACAATCGCTGATTTCGTTCGCTTCGCTCACTCATTGTTTTGATTAGCCCTTAACCTTCCCCTTAATTTTTCAAGATTTCGTTCACATTTAGTCACATTTAGTTTTTGTTTTGGGTGGATTAAAACTACCCTCGGAGTACTATGTCGACTCAACGACTAGGCTTTAGCTTGATCAGTATTGAGTGTGCGGGACCAAATAAAATTACTAAGGCTGTAGGCTACCGATACCGAGCTGCGGAGCCGATTCTCGCCGAGGAGAGCATGACCGGCAATCTCGGTATACCGAGCAATTACGTCCATTTAACCGAGCCGAGCAGCACGGCTCGTGTGTAGTCTTGCGTGCGATACTGTGACCACTGAACCTTGAATGCGAGCTTCATTTTGGCTGATTCCAGTCGACGGTTATGATCTATACATGGTTCCTGCTGTACGAAGGTTGAAGGACTACCACAGAATTCAATATATTAACTAAATTTGCAGGTAATCCGTGCAGATTAACTACTTTTTTTATGCTTTTCGGACATTCGCTTTCATATTACGCTTGGTAACCGCAGCAGTGCATTGTAGCGGAAGGCTCTTTTTTAGGCATAACGTACACATGGTTACTGGTTTAGTACCACTGGAAGTATTGTTACACCATTACGCTCATCTCTGAAACCTGAAAAAAGTTAAGAAACTTACCTTCATCAAGAAAAACCTTAGTTTTAGTGTCACCAGCACGGCATCACTGATCGGCTCGGATGCTCGGTGTACCAGGCATTTTTTGAGCGCTCGGCTCGGGATCGGCTCGGCAGGAAAAAATGTGCTCGGTACAGTCTTAAAAATTACAGACGGTGTTACTGAATTGTTTGCTCGTCGATAACAAGGGTGAGGGATCAGATAACCAACATTCTGCAACCTTCATTACGCTTTTAAAGTGCCAGTTATAGTAACTGAACTACTTTAGTTGGCAAAATTTGAATATTCATATGGTGGGCTCAGAGTTGAAATATGCATGTGATTCGTGCGTGCAACTCGTAATCTGGCCAAAAAAAAAACGTTCTAAGAAACCTAAGAAACCTTCTTCGGCCTACATCAGTGACGCACCCCTCCCTCCCTAGACGCTTTAACTGAATTCTCTAACCCCATCTTTTATTTTATTTTTTTACTCCTCTTCCTAGCCCCCCCCCCCCCCCCCAAAAAAAAAACAAACTCTGCCTAAAATTATTAACTATGCTACCAGCACACATTTAATGTTTGTTGAAAAATTTCCTTTGGTAATAGGGGACCCAAAGAATAGTTTGCGTAGAGGCCCAGCCTTAGTTTGTGACGCCACTGATGGTAGCTACCAAAAGCATATTAACATGCGCACGTGTAAATATGCTTTTGAAGCTACCCATGTGTGTACGATGGTGCAGCTCAAGAGCAATTCTTCTGCAATCCGATAATGGAAGCTACCGACAGGTGGCGATGGGTTCCTAGGTAGTTCTATAAATTATTAGTAATCGTACCAAGCAACTTGAGGCAAATGTAGCAATACAGATAGCTTTTTCATTACAGCTCATATGGAGATGGTGCACTCACGAAGTACACTGTATATTTCATAATCAATAATGTTTAACGGTTCGTTGGTTATTCTGCGTTGGCCACCCGACCTACCAAAGAATACCATCTCATATGAATTCATCAAACTTTAAAGCGAAACTTGAGCAGCCATGGCAAATAAACAAAGTTCCTACACGGATCTAAGCTTTGAAAGAATGCTATTGAATCCTAAACCAGAACAAAACAATATTTTATGATGTTGTTTTTGATGAAAATCAGGCATCCACCAGACGCCCAACGAGTAAACCTAGAGCCTCGCCATCTGAATTGTGGTCCAGCCAACAACCCTGCCTCCGCCAGGAAAAGGTGAGTTAAAAACATAATACATAAGTTCTTTTCATTTTGTATTTTTAAAGGTGGGAACTTATCTGTTACTCGTCGCCATTGTGATGTTTTAAGCCAGCAGTCAGGCTCGACTAGGTTTCATTAGATTACATAACGTCACAGAGACATCACACCATTACAACAACCAGAGACGTCAAGAAGGATAAAAGTTGGAGGGGTGTAAACCAGAAATGTACCGACTAATTTTCCATCTAGTCAAAACATTACGTAATTTTTCCGACTGACCAAATAATTATGTAGTTTTGCCGACTGGCCAAACATTGGGGACGTCACTGACAACATAGGAGAGGTGAGGCAGTGTCGTGTATCCCCTATCTAGGTCTGCCACCGTGTGCTGTGCAAGATTTGCTGTAGAAGAGACACAAAAGCTAGCTCATTGTTTCAAAACGTGCGAAACTTACGGTAATAGTTTTTTTTTACCATTTGTAATTACTTCCTGCATTTGTCACGCTAAAAGAACTTTCACTGCAGTATATATTATGGTAAATGACTTAGTATTTTCCATGTCGTGTGTAATAAATAGTCTTTAGTGGCCGAGTTTAGCCTAATTACTACTGGTAATGATACACATGAGTAACAAGGGGGAAGAGACATGGTTATTAGCTATGTAACAGCTTAAATACAATTATTACATCATGTAACTAATTAGTCATGTGCACGACTAGTTAGTCGATTTTAACTTAACAGGGTTGTTCACGC
This sequence comes from Lithobius niger, assembly GCA_023313725.1. Classification (NCBI taxonomy): domain Eukaryota; kingdom Metazoa; phylum Arthropoda; class Chilopoda; order Lithobiomorpha; family Lithobiidae; genus Lithobius; species Lithobius niger. Next base: position 2,753 of record JAHWFP010105925.1, read on the forward strand.
ATCCGTGACGTCACTAGACAGTATGAATGACGTGAATCGGGTAAGCAATACGGGTAAGCAATGTCAATGTTTCTTTAAAAAAAAAGAAAAATTTGTGATTGCTTCGTCCAATTTTTTCGACATCAGCTGTATAGGATTTTCTGACATCTTGTTTTTTTTTTTATCTAGACACACGCCAGTGTGTTGCCGCCAAGTAATAGTAGATCGTCCGATTGTAGACATCCGATTGTTAAAACTGATTGTTGATGAAAAAAGGCGGCTGCAATAGCAGACTGTGTCTTTTAACTGAAACCAACTTATACCTGATTTCAGCATATTGGTGTAAATTTCCCATGCGGTAGAAATCTTTGCAAATAGTTTGAATCAGGTGTCTTGGGTCCCGTAACGAAGAAAACGTCACCCCGAAAATGTGGGAACGTTTCCTTCATGGAGAAAAAGTGTTCTCAATAACGTTGATTTGTGTTACTGGTAACTAGTAACTAGTCCGCAGGCTCCCACGTTAATTCTCATAGGGTATAACGACACGTCTACAGCTGATTAGGGAAATTTGACAGATGTAATTTCGGCAGACAGGTACAGCGTCATATGGGGAAGTGCCTTTTTCTAAAATGGGGGTTGCAGCTAAAAGCACGTGGCCCTGAAGTGGCTCGTAAGTGCAAAAGTATTGTTGTAACCATTGTTTGTATTGTCATCCAACAGTAGATTATAACATGCTTAAGTGTTAAACGCTTATCGTTTCAGTATCTAATTGTCATAATTCATTGTTGTTGCAAGTAGTTGACCGGGCCCTCAATAAAATAGGAGAAAATTGGAGAATGGTTCACTAAGAGACGGAATATGTTTTATTGCAAAGGTTTGGTCGGTTTTTTTGTTACGGTACACGAATCCAAACTAAATTATATGCCCCACGACGATAAAAGGGACAATTATGTGTTCGTGAACACCATGGTAACTAAGTGATTGAATGATTAACGTTAACCAAGGTGGGGCCAAGTGAGAAGGGATGCGCTGATTGAGTAAACGAAGCGAAAGAAAATCAGCGTCAAACCGTGTCAATTTCGCTAACGTAACGGCTAATTTGGCAATGGCAAAGATGAAAATTATGAATGAGAAAATTTATAGACATAAAATTTCTCAAGAAAAAAGGTACAGATGACGATTACACCGTCTGATTTTTGCTTCATTCACAGTCCTCTGAAAGTAGTGATAGCCACCAAAAACCCAAACTGGTATAAGAGAAGCCGCCAAGTTTCAAAAACGGTCGGCCTTTCAAAGTAGTGATATCATTCAACCAGGGAAAGGCCGCCAAGATTAATCCTATTAGCCAAGTTAATCGCACCGAATAATACTTTGGACGTTAAATGAAAACTTGAAGAGGACGGTACACGAACTCCTACTGAATTATCTGCCCCACGACGATAAAAGGGTATGCTTGTTAGTAATTTATTTGGAAGCATTAGTGAAACGGACATTTGATTTTAAGTAGAATTACTGTTTTCAAGTTAATTCTCATAGGGTAGAAATCCACGTCTACAGCTCATTAGGGAAAGTTGCTAGACTAAACTTCGGCAGACAGGTAAAGCGTCATACGTGGTACCTTTTTCTAAAATAGGGGTCGCAGCTGCAGCACGTGGCCCTCAAGTGGCTCGTACGTGCCAAATTATTGTTGTAACAGGTAAAGGTGATGATTATACCGTGAGATTCTCTGTACATTTACAAGCCTATGCAAGTTCTGACCATGTCCATTTGACTGGCGTAACGGCTAATTGGACCACGGCAAATGTGAAAATTATGAATGAGCAAATTTATAGATATAAAATTCCTCCAGATAGAAAGGGTAGAGGGGACGATTAAACCGTCTGATCCTTCGTTCGTTCACAGTCCTATGAAATCTGTGATATCCACCCGAAACCAAAACTGGTATAAGAGAAGCCGCCAAGTTTCAAAACAGGGTCGGCCTTTCAAAGTAGTGATATCATTCAACCAAAGAAAGGCCCCCAAGGTTAATCCTGTTAGCCAAGTTAATCGCACCTAATAATACTTTGTGCGTTAAATGAAAACTTGAAGATTGCTACCGCCAGTAGCAATGTTCTAGTTTCCATTTAACTTTCGAACTATTAGTAGGTGCGATTAACTTGGCTAACAGGATTAACCTCCGGCCTTTCTCTGGTTGAATGATATCACTACTTTGAAAGGCCGACCCTTTTTTGAAACTTGGCGGCTTCTCGTATACCAGTTTTGGTTTTGGGTGGATCTTTTAAACAATGAAGGGATCTGCTTGTTTTGATGTCATCTATTTTGTTTGAAAGTTGACATCTGATTTGTTTGATGTCATCTTATTTACTAATATTGTCCCCATGTTTTATTACGAATTTCTGCTGGGCATTTGATGCTTCCCAGCAGTTGCATTGTGAAAATATGAAAAATAAACAAGAAAACAATTAACACAAAAATGTTTCATATTCAGTTTTAAAAATTACCATCAATTTGCTAAACGAATAACGTGGACGAAGGACGTGTTTCCTATATCAAAACAATTTAAAATGGTGCCGTCTATTCGGCACACATACAACGTGGGACAAAAACATGTATTCCGCCTTGAAATTTCCGCTCCCTTAGTCGGGCACCCGAAGAACAATGGGTTTATTTCGGATAATTCTGAGAAGGCAACTCCATTAAACAATATTTTCATAGCAAATGGGGTACCTAATAACGGTGTCTTATCACCCCTGGTTGGGCCTAATATTGAAACCAGGGAATGCTATAATTTAGCACAGTTTACCATACTGGACTTTGAAAGCACTACAGGGCTCTACGCCGAACCGTGCGATAGGCCCGAATGGTTTTCGGCTTTTTTCCTTAAGTAAATTTCCTACATGATTGTTCCTGTTCTGACACTTCTCCTCAGGATTTCTATGGAGTGTGGAGAAATTTCGCAAGTGTGGAGCCAGGCAGCGATCGTGCTGATCTTTAAGCGTAGTAATGTTTCCCTTCCTGTAAATTATCGTCCTATAGCCCTGACTTCTGTCGTTTGCAAGGCTATAGAGACTTTGGTACGAATCACCATGCTGGATTACTGTAACACACATCGTCTTCCGCTTCTGACATAGGGGCTCATTTTGAGGTGGTTTACTTTGACTTTAAACGTGCTTTTCAGTCGGTGGTTCACTGTAAGTTGGTGGCAAAACTTGAGTTTTTGGGAATCGGAGGAAATCTTCTGGACTTGTTGCGGACCTTCCTAAGAGATCGCCAGCAATGGGTCCGTATTGAAGGCACCTCTCCACTTTCCTTTCGACGTCCAGTGGTTTCCCCAGGACTGCCTTGGGCTCATTCTTATTCGTGGTTTTCGTTTTGAACCTTTTACCATCTTCTTCTTTTGAGGGTGACCTCAAACTTAAGTTTGCAGATGATGTTAAGGCTAGCACTGAGGTGGTAGACTCTGCCAGGTTGTCTACCCTCATAAATGCGGTCTGGGATTGGTCACATCTCTGGCAGTTACCACTCTCATTGGAGAAGTGTTTTTCGTTTCACATTGTTCTGCTTGATGGTAGGCCACTCAGTACTATGAGTGAAGTAAATGACCTGGGTGTCTGGTTTACTACTGACTTAAAATCATCAATACATTGTCAGAAAATCACTACCTAGGCCTTCCGCCGTCTTCATATCATCAATCGGTTTTTCTCGAGGGCTGACCACTACTTGAGTGTGCGAGCCCAGTTTGGTCCCTCTATCTTCTGGGCGATATTAATTTACTTGAGTCAGTGCAATGATACTTGGCCAGGAGTCGGCCGCGCTTAGGGGAACTACCCTTTGGGGAGAAGTTACGACGATCGGGCTTACCCCCACTTGAACTGCATTGTCTGCATGCAGATTTGTCACTAACTTAATCGATCATCCACAACTTACCACCCTTTAATTTCTCTTTTTTTAAACGTCAAAGTTTTCAGGCGACTCGTGGTCACCTATTAAAGTTGAAGATTCTCTCGTCCCGCCTCGATTGCAGAAGACACTTCTTTGCACTTCGTGTTGTACCCTGCTAGAACTCGCTTCCAACTGAGATATTGACTTTGCCTTCTCTTCATTGTTTTCGTCGGTTAATTAGAGTTTGTGACCCCTCAAATTCTTTAAGCGGGTTTATGAGTGTTGCATCTTTTGCCTGTGGTACACCTGTCTTCTATTTTCCTTTATTTTCAAATTAAATCAGGGGCGGTGTTAGTGATCATACCCTTCCGTCACCTAACCAGCTATATGTGGCATATTAAACATTTATATTATATTATATTAACTGGGGACAAAACATCCCAAGCCACTTACCCCATGTTACTCATGTTATCGTTAGGTTACGTTTTGGTTATTATGGGGCAGTTTCACCAACAAAAATTGTTTTTACTGTAAAATAACAAAACAAATGATTATTAATTTTAACAGTTAGTTACTTTTTATAAGTCAAGTTCTACTGGCTTAGTTCGCAATCGCTTGGAGGCTATGCCAAAGCAGTGGGGCAGGTGCTTGCGTTTTTTTCTTTTTTGCACCACTCACAACTGGCGCAGTTGTAGTTAGCTGAGGTGTTTTGGTTTCGTTAATGTTATGGTTGGAGGCGCTAGTGCTATGTTATCTCAGAAAACATAGAACATAGGAATTACATCTTCGAACTCGTGAATTTCCTGCACCAAAGCACCCTTGTCATGAAATTTCACCAAGTCAGAACAAAATTGTGAACGTTATCTTGTTCCAAACAGACAAACATACTCACAAACACATATACAAAATCCAAATTCAGCCGAGTATTCAATCTTGCTCGCTCGGCCACACATTAGAATACCCATTATCAGTGAAAGTACACGGTCCTACCTTACATAAACAATTCACACTGTGTTTGGGATGACTCAATCGTTACTTACCATTCAAATGTCAAAACCCTAGCCCTGTCCGTACTTAACGGTTATTAGGGTTCTTAAACTAGCCACCAAACCCTCAAAAGTGGAACAGATGAGTTACGTGTCCGGCTTCGGCCAGCAGTAAAAGAGCGGCGCTAGAGTCTTTGATTCAGCAGCCTTGCTAACATTTTACCCTCTGGATAATTTAAAACGATGAGTACGCAATGTACAAACATAATTATTGTTCGTTTGATCACACTGAAGTTGGATGTTTGAATATGTTTGAATAGTATATTCCTTTCCAAAAATTTTTCGCTTTAAATACTGTCAACTTACATCACCAACAATATTGGCTTTAGCTTTCAGTTTCAATTTGCCGGCCAGTACGCATCTCACATGCATAATGAGTCCTACATGTCCTGATACATCAACAAGCATTCGTAGCGAATGAAGAGGGTTTGGTCCTAAATTATGTCCGCTACACGTTAACGCTGTTGTTATTTTAAAGCAAGGTTAAAGTTACATCAATATAAAAGCCCCGAGTACCTCTCTTATTTGCCTGCATGTCACATCAGCTAAAAACACCTTCTTACATCGACGTAAGAGCGTTAAAGCAACACGAGACTACAGTTTATCTCTTATCGTGTCAATCCTACATCACTTGAGCCCTACGCTTTGATTGGTAGAAAAGAAAAGGTGCGCAAACAACACAGGAGGAGGAAAACTTTGGTACATAGTCCCCATTTCCAGTACGCATGACCAAACACAAACACGAATGTTACCTGCGCGAGTTAGTTGGACATATACACATGTGAAAATTTCCAGCTTGCTTTCTCTTCTAAAGCGACGTAAGAGACTACCATATGTTCGATGTCACATTTACTGAATCCCTGTATAGACAGTGCTAGCCAAAGTTAGCACAGCTAAAAGCGACATAAATTGAATTTTGCATTAAGTTAATGGTACAATAGCAAGTACCTTGCACCCCCAGTGAATCACTTAGGTAAACGGTTTCCATTATAGTTTACAGCAACTGTAGTACACACTGTTACTCACTCTAAGTTACTGTTCTACTTTAACCAATTTAACACCACTACTCTACAAAGAGGGTAAACGGTCCTACCTTATGTGGCTTCAACCTCCCATCGTGAAGGAACACTTTTTCTTTTAACTTCGATCAATGAGCCAACATTCACCTGGTTTAAAGATGAGGACGCTGACTACTGGGCTGCGCTTGCTTGTTTTACACGGGGTCCCCGTGGACCCAACATAAAGCTTGCGGTGCATCTGGGGACCTACTTTTTCCCCATCTTGTAGAAGTGACATCTAGAATGGAGGAGGATAAGTTAATATCGATGTTTTTAAAGTGATGAAGAGTTAAGTTGACATAAGAGCCCCATCTACCCCTCTTCGCCTGTACGCTGCTTTAGCTCAAACCACTTTCTTACATAATACTGTTAAAGTGACATAAAATTATCATGTACGCCCCATCATTAATCCTACACTGCTTTAAGTATAAGTTTAAGTAAAAAAAATCTAAGCATGGCGAAAGTTCAGATGGACAAAAATTTGTGGAAGCCAGCAACTATCCCGTGGTCTTGCACAGGAACAGGCCACGTTTAAGAACAACAGAGAGGGTGCCTATCTGACATCTTCTGGTAGACATTCCATACTCTGAACACCCTGAGACCAAAGCAAAATCTCCTAACATCCACCCGACATCGCCAAAGAAACAAAGTGCGAGGTCCTGCAAACGCATCCATGCGAAAAATCAGGAGCTTCCTCCAGTCAATGACAATGAGTGCACTCAGGAGCTTGAAGACACAAATCAGATCGAAATTCTGTCTTCTATCAGCAAGCGTTTCCAACCCAAGCGAGCCAAGCTGATCACCATGTTTGGAATGGTGCAAATTTCAAAACATCCTCGTAAATCTTCTTTGCACTGCCTCAACATTCCTAGTGTCTCCCAACAGATACAGGGACCAGACAGGAGGACAATTCTAACAATGGTCTGACTAAGGCATTACAAAGGCACTACTAAGGCACTACTTACAAAGGCATTACTAAGGCACTAACACATTCACCATGTGGTAAGTGTCCACTGTAAAAGACCAAGGGGTCAATTTGCCTTGGTCGCGACAACAGCACACTGAATTGCCCGCTTTCCATTCACAGAGACGACGATCACCTCCAAATCCTTCTCAGTCTCAACTACATTAAGGGACACTCCGTTAAGCCAATATGCTCCATGTGGCATTTCGCAATATTCAGCGTCATCATGACATCTTTGGCGCATTGAAGCGCCTCGCAGCCCTTGATGCCACAAATCTTTCTGCCCAACTTACCCTCATCAGCAATAATAGCATCTCACGTATTGCCGGGGAACACAACAAACAGAAAAGGGCTGAGGATGCTGCCTTGAAGGACACCACTCGTAACGGTCTACTGCGAAGACACTTCGCCGTTCACCACAACCCTCTGCCTGAAATCCTTCAGCCACACCTCAACCCAGTCAACAAGAGCAGCATTTACTCCAAGATCATGCAGCCTTCTCACTAAACGCGGAAGGGGAACGCTATCAAACGCCTAGAAGAAATCGTAATAAAAGCAGTCAACATGAGCACTGCTATCAACGGCCTCCATCCAGTCTTCCTGGGCCAACAGCAAGTTACTCAACCACGAGTGGTGATGTACAAAGCCATGCTGCGCATCAGATGGAATATCCACTCTTTTCAGCTCGTCTTCCAGATGTCCACGCAGAATATGCTCCACAATTTTGCACATTACACTTTTGTGAGGTTCACAGATCGATAATTTGCAGGATCCCTCAGATTATCGTCGTTGTGAATGGCAGTAAAGTTGGCCATTTGCCAGTCACGTGAAACAATCTCCTTTTACCTGACGTAGCTCACTGATTGGCAGGAACAAGAAGGTATGTAAACGTTATAGGAGGAGAATTTTGTCACGCAGTCCCATTTCTGGTATGGCGAAACAAACATAACCCTTCCTCCAGAACACAAACACGAATCTTGCCTGCACATTGTGATGTAACGTTTGTGCATGTGTAAATTTCTAGCTTGCTTTTTCTTCTAAAGCCAGCTGAGATTGAAGCTGCATCCTTCGAGCCACTAAAGCTCAGTGACGCGAGGGACACAGCTTCAATCTAAGCTGGTCTTGTCTCCTAACGCGATGTAAGAAAATGCCGTGAACGTGATGTCACATTTGCTCAATCCCCGTCTATCCACTGCTCTCATTAGCCAACACATCTAAAAAAAAAGCGATCATAAGGGGAATGCGCATTCATAGCAATTACTATTTATCCCCGTGATAGAAACCTACGGAGCCCTGTAGAGGACATACCAAAAAAAAATTAGGTTTGTTATATCGACATAACCAATTCGTTATCTCGAGATAACAAACTATATTACTACTTCCGTTACTACTTCCCCTAAGATCGCAGAAATGGAAGTTCGTTATGTCGAGATAACTAATTGACCAATTCGTTTTCCGAGACTTTATGTCGAACTTGATTAACACTCATCTTCACCAAGTTAAGATATTAGATCTTTTAAAAGATCTAATATCTTAACTTGGTGAAGATGAGTGTTAATCAAGTTGGACATAAAGTCTTGGAAAATATTGTAATTTTTCACCGTAAAGAACTCCATCATTTGTTGA
>JAHWFP010105925.1:11707-27691 GCA_023313725.1 Lithobius niger
GGAAAATATTGTAATTTTTCACCGTAAAGAACTCCATCATTTGTTGACCAATTCGTTATCTCGACATAACGAATTTTCGTTTCTGCGATCTTACGGGAAGTATTAACGGAAGTAGTACCGGAAGTAGTAACGGAAGTAGTAATATAGAGATAACGAATTGGTTATGTCGAGATAACAAACTTAATTTTTTTTTTTGATATGTCCTATACAGGGCTCCGTAGAAACTTGCCAGACAACAACACGTAAAAAATGGCACGAACCAACCGTCCATGAAGCTCGCCAAAATTTCGTACTGTTTGTCGATCTACTCCACAGCATTGAGTTGACTGACCCAACCCAAGCTGTACAGTCAACTGTCACTGTTTGGAAGGTTCGTCAGTCGCTCCAAACTTGGTTGTCGGTCCGTCGTCACTGCTTACTATCGTCAAGAATTTATTCAGCAGTTATCCAAAAAAATCGTCCGAGGTTTCACCAGCAGTGGCTTAGGTTGGCTGCGGCATCGAGTTAGATATGGCTGCGGTGTGATGGTTTTGGAAGCCACTGAGTGATAGGCTAGAACACTTCTTACGTCATGAATTACGTCTATGGTGCGACCATTCGGGACCAGTTGGACCAGGACTATCCACAGTTACTACTGGCCGGATCTTGAATGAAAAATAGCATACGCCAATAGGTTGGAAAATATGGCCGCCGAAAACGCCACTTAAGCGATGGTTGCCTCTTTCTGTCAACCGAGGGCAACACCTTCCGTACAAAAATGCAACGTTCCTTCCCTTGCAACACTTTCTGGATACACGAACGTGTCGCTTTTTTTTTCCCAAGCGCAGCGAAATAGCTTAACCGTGGCTGAGTGATAGCTTAAAACTATTTAAAAATATTTTAATACATAATAAAAATTTGTCAGGCAAATCTACGTAAAATTAAAATTACATTTTGATAACCGCCACTAGATGCCAACAGATGTCGCTCCTCTCCGTACAAAACTTCACCGATGCGATTTGCCAATTCCCGAACAGACCTCAAGGAATGGGACAGTCGTGGCGTCCATTTTGTGTACCCCCTCTAATTCGATGTAGGTCGGGCCAGTTAGTTTAGTAACCGAGGTTGGACCACAGCCACCTGAGGTGGCTTTGGATGGACCCAGTACATTTCAACCCAACAAAGTTCAATCCTAAAACTATATTTTTTCAAAATAGTTACATTTATGAGTGTCGATTGTCCTTACATCTTGGAAGGTTACATGCAAGTGTCTCATAACGGAAATAAAACTCTTTACCTCCTTTCGTTATACTTGGGCGCCTTCGAAGTTCGATAACTACCAATCCAAACTCAACCATCTGGAGGCAGTTTGGTACTGTTAACACACAGAATGGCCATGAGCAAACTCCACTCTGCCTCCATACTGGATGAGTTTGGTTGAGTTTGGTTTGGGGTTTTCGAAGGCCCTGCTAGTGACGAGGTTAGCGTCTGCATCCGGAGCGAGATCCGGAGACGGTCGTTGAGCTAGCTGCAAGGGGCACTGGATACAATTAGAGGGGAAGGGGCAATGGCGTCTTTAGTGAAGCCAAAAGTTTATGAAACCTCTTCATAAACTTTTGGTGAAGCCAATGCTGAGAGAGCGCGTTTCTTAGGCCTACAAAAATTGTTTAGTCAAATCCCTTACGCTATGAAACGTGTATTAAGATGGTACCTTAGAGCAATATACTCACTTCGTTACGATGGTACTATCACCGATTGAAAGTCTGCAGAATTTGGTAACATCTAGCGCTATCTAGTCCTATCTAGCTCTTGCTTGCATCAAGCGAAAGAATGCACAACGCCATTTCTTTTAACGAAACAAACAAGCCACGACCTCCTTATTTCTTGAATGAAAATTTAGTACGTCATCCTACACCTGGGAGCAAACTGTAAAGGTTAACGATATCACTGCCGCTAGATGACGCCGTGGTATTTTCGTTCGCTTTTCAATCGGTGATAGTGCCACTTTAGGTTTGTAAATCGAAAAAGAAAAGATTACGTTGGCTGAAAATTACAGCAGACGCCAACAAACCGGGAAAAAAAAGCATTTTGTAGGTACAAAAATCCACTTTCACAGCATTTGCATTGACCATGCTATGATGATGTTTTTACCTCCACGTGCATTCAGTGCCCCTTGTAGCTAGCTGAACGAACAGCTCCAGTTGTTAGCCTCATAGACAGCATAAGTTGCGTCAGTACAACGCCATTGCGTCAAAAAATATTTCCGTGTTAGAGCTTCAGAATCTTTAAAACATAGTGCTTTTCCCATTATTTACCGCTGTTCACTACGAAAAAGTTAGCAAATTAAGATTTCATGATACAGTTTTCATTAAATTATCGTTTTCGGTTACATACAACTCGGACCTTCTCACACACATGCAAGCAGACCTCGGACCTTCTCAAGTTCACATGCAGGCAGAGTCGTTTCGTCATCAATGGGTGGAGACTGTTACCACGTACGCCATCTATGGATAGAATGACGAAACTTCATTACTAAGCCAGTGCTATCTACAGTACTGGCCGGATCTTGCATATAGGGTACTTTACCTCTGGATGCGACAGGCTGGATGCAGTAGGGGCATGCCCGTGGACGAGTTGGATGCTGGAGTCGTAGCGATCCTGGTGGCAGGTGCTGAGGTTAGCAAGTTATGATGTCAGCAAATTATGACGTCAGCGAGTTATTTCGCTTACTTGTTTCATAAATGCTTAGGTTAGGTTAGGTTAGGTTAGGTTAGAATTGGATACTGTTTAGGTTGTATATGATAAGCGCGTCCCCTCGGACGGTGTTTCATACTGGAAGCCTCGCGCGTCCACACGTTGTTTCATGCTGGAACCTGGCACGTCCAGCCGAACGCGTCCACAGGTAAAGTACCCTGACTCGGATCTTGGATGAAAAATAGCATTACGAGACTGGGTTGGCAATATGGCCGTCGAAAACGCCACTTACGCGACGATTCGTTAAGTTGCCTCGTTCTGTCAACCGAGGGCGACACCGTCCGTACAAAAATGCCAACGTGCCTTCCCTTGCAATACTTTCTGGATACACGAATGTGTCACTTTTATTTCTCCAAGCGCAGAGAAATAACTTAACTGTGGCTGAGTGATAGCTTAAAAACGATTTAAAAACACCTCAATACATAATAAAAATCTGTGACGCAAATCTACGTAAAATTAAAATTATATTTTGAAAACCGCCACTAGATGCCAATAGATGTCGCGACTCACCGTACAAAAATTCACCGATACGATTTACCAATTCCCGAACAGACCTCAAGAAATGGGACGGTCGTGGCGTCCATTTTGTATACCCCCTCGAATTCGTTGTAGATCGGGCCAGTTAGTTTACTACCCATGACTAAGCGATCACCGGACGGAAAAAATCTAAAGAAGCTGGGGATTTTAGAGAAGGAGAAACACAGGGGAAAAAATAACTGTTTCTTACGTAAATGTAAAAGTTGTTCTTTGTTATTTAGCTTTTATGCTTTCGTGGTAACAGTCCCCACCCATTGATGGCGAAACGGCTCTGCTTACATGTGAACTTGTCGTGACTTGGCGCTCCCGGCTTTCCCGCGAAGTAAGCTTGAAGCAGGGAGCTTGGATTACATGTAGCTTTGATAGGGTGGGCCCACTTACTATTACGCTGTACTGCGATAAACCGTGCGAGATTTTGGGAGCTGCTTTGCATACTTCAAACGTGTCTGACGTTTCTGTTCCCATTTTTCGCGCCATTTTACCGATTCTTGCATCTCATTGGCTTTTGACTTTTCCGATGATTCGACACAAAATTGGACTAACATCCGAACGAGTACGCATCATCAAACGTAAGCCGGACCGCTCCAATTGCTTAAATTGTTTTAAAGTGCAATAACCTACCAGTACAATCGACAATGCGACTGAAAATCGCAACGTTTGTTATCAGACGGAGAGCACCGTTACAAGCGACCATCGTAAACGCATGTCATTGTTTTGGTTTCAACGCAACTACGTCAGCTACTCTCGTCTCGGGTTAGCTGGTAAGAATTTTTCGTTTTGTTTTAATAATGTGTAATTTAACGTTCAGCAAAGATTGAGCGATCAGATATTTCATAATTATTCATTAATTTCGTTAAAAACTACTGGCTAGTTAAAACAAACCTTTTTGTTGGGTTTGAAAATCCAAGCGTCGTCTGCTTCGAGAATTGGTTTGGGAGCAAGGCAAAAACGTCAGTAACTGAATCTCGCTCGTGTATACCTTACCACGAGAAATAGCTGTGCTGTAGCTCAGACGCGTTCACCAAGTGGGGCCACCATATCGAAGCTACGGTATAATCCAAGCTCCCTGCTTCAAGCTTACTTCGCGGGAAAGCCGGGAGCGCCAGCAATAGTTGGAAGAGCGTAAACAAAGCGATCGCTTAGTTACGTCTGGCAACAGCGGAAAAACCAGTCCAAACTAGCCGATGCACAATCAGCAGGCAACAACACAATGGCATCATCGTGCGTAGCTATTGACCACTAGTATCGTTTCATTTTATGATTTGGTTCGATTAACAACCTTTATCATCACTTTGTCATCATTTCATTGCAATGGCCCTCCCGCCAAAGGGATTTAAGGAAAGGAGATCTTTTGGTAAGTCTAGTGACAAAGCCGTTTTTGGCGTTTGAAAAAAAGTGTTGTTGTGTTTACAATCAGCTCGAACCGAGTTTTGCAATGGAGTCAGCTGACGCACTTTAAGCTGATGAAATAACTAAATTTTGTGAGGTGTATAGATTTTATACTTGCAAGATATTTAAAGAAAAACTACTGCTGACTTAACGCAGTGAGTTATTCATCCAAGATTTAACCAAATATGGAGATCAAAATTAATTGCTAGCTCGGTTGGGGGAACTTCCCACGAGTTCAAAGGGAAGTAAAAATATCATGTGATGCTGACTCACTCACTAGACGCATGGCATGGTGCAAACAAGGGTGATTGCACCACGAGGTCATTTTCAATTCGTCGGAGGTTTAAAATCTTAACAAAATAAACTATAATAGTAAGTAAGTCGTTGATACCGTCGATGTTGGGGGACTTCTCGCAATTTTGAAAAGGAATAATAATATCGTGATGCTGACTGTGGAGGATGGCACGGTGCAAACAAGGGCACCACGATGTCAGTTTCAATTCTTTGTAAGTTTAAAATCTTAACAAAATAAAGTATTATATTAAGCCGATGTTGAAGCATGTTGGGGTATTTAATCACCGCGAAGTGAAAAGGAAGTAAAAATGTGTGATACTGACTTGACTACGGACGCATGGCATGCTGCATGGTGTGATGATTGCACAACGATGTCGGTTTCAATTCAGAAGGTATAAAATCGTAACAAGATCAACGATAATAGTATAATACGCCTGGGCCTACTTCCGCAGAAGCTACTAGCATGGCTTGCCGGCCTATCTAGATTGAATTTTAGGTTGACAGGTTTTTGGTTGCAGTTTCTGATAATGTGTTTAGCCGCAGCGAGCGAGGCACGTAATTTGGAAAAAAAAACTGACATCATTTTCGTGAATACCGTTTACACCAATGGCGATAGTACAACCTGACACGCATACAGATTGATGGTGGATGATGATGGAGCTGCTGCGGAACTGGCTCCGGTAACTATAATACTGGTCAGTAGCAGAGTGGCGAACAGTTACAGTAGAAGGGTTTTTACCTTGTTGGAAGTAACGGTGGTTTACCGTGGTTACAACTTGAGCGGTGTTCTGGCATTATCATTTGGGCTTCGTTAGGCTTGGTCCTAGGAAACGCCAACTTTCCTGAAGCTTTGGTGAAAGGCCCAAGTTGATCTTGACATTTGGTGACATATGAACTACCAGAGGTAAAGTTGTTTACAGTGAAATCATCCGAGCTTGTTGTGTAACAAGGAGGAAGTGGGATTTATTTTTTTGTGAAAATGAATCCTAGCATGAGTGACACTATGGCGGCAATTTCCAAATGCGGGAGATCGGGTTACAGCAACACTTTTAGAAGCGGGATAGCATGTGACATTTGTACTATGCGGTACCATGTTAGTTGCGCTGGCATTCACAAAGAAGTGTTTTCTTTTTAAAAGCATCTACTTATTGCAAATGGAGATCAATAACTGTAATTTTGCAGGTCTGTACGGCTCGGACAATAATACTGGAACTAGAGGGAGCCACAGACTGGCACGGCCGGAATTAAAAGCTTGCGGCCTGTAGGCCCAACCACAATGCCATTTTTTTCCCCCCTAAAATTTCCCCTTCCCAAACTTTTACGAATGTTTAATCTCTCACCCTCCCCTTCCCCCACCCCCTCCACCTAACTTAATTTTAGTGGTCTTTTACAATTCACGAAAAAAACATGGCAGTGTAACTTTGCTATGCTACTAAAGCAAAGTAATTAATCGTAACCTATAGCCCTTTGGACTACCTGAACCAAGAATTAAACCGAGTACACAGGTGGAGGGGTGTTGGTGTTACTGCTTTCCAAATGATCTTTAGTTGACAACTAACCCAACAATGCAAGGAACTGTTCGTAAGCTAGGGCCGCCACCATTACACGTTGACATACAGGAGCGGAGCGTGAAATTATATCTGGGGAGAGGAACGGTAGTTTCCCTGAGGTGGGGGAGGGCAGTTGCATCTACATTGTTGATTCTCCTCTTCCTCCCGTTTCATTTGTACTGATTCCTCGGCAATAATGAAATATTTTTTAGTCACTATCACGAACCGCAGTGATGTTAGATTCGTGCACTCAGTTAATTCTTAGGATCTTTTACATGTCACAATCGCCATGAGCACGAGGCATCACAGCCTTCCTTACCCGACAATGCCAGAGGATGCTGAGGTAGGGTTCGGACAAGGAATCACTTGCAGATGAGACAATAGACCTGACCAATCTGCCTTTCCCCATACTCGGTCATAACTCGTAACACAATATTGAGTTGACGGAGGAAAAATGTTGACTAGTTAGTTATAAACGCATTGAACAATTCGCATAAATTTGGAAAAAAAAATCAAAATTACTCTTTGATATCAGCAACTTATTTATAGCGACATCTCTTGACAGGATGCGGAATTTTGAGACGAATTGCAGCACAGCCTGCGCTTACTGTAATTCTCACAATGAATAACGCCACAACATTTAGTTACATTTTCATGAAGCGCGAAGCGCTGTCAAAGCTCGCATCAGCAGATCTCACGTACGATTGTTTTTAAACCGTTGTGCTGCCCCTAAAAAAGTGCCGCTATAGGCCCGGGCCTCCCAGCCCTATTTAGAAATCCGGCCCTGCAGACTGGGCAGACAAGGCCAGAGCAACACACAATGCCTCGATGATTAGGACGACAATGTTGACACTAGAGGGAGCCACAATATGGGTAGAGATCAGCGATTTTCTAGATTACCGAACAACACGCCGTGTCAGATTAATGTTGAAAAAGCATCGTGTATGGGAAACACGGACACTAAATCATTCATTAATAAAGTGAAAGATGATCTGAGGGCATACATGGCCAAATTGAAATCAGAAATGGAAGCTGCATTAACCGAATTTAAACGTGCTATGGCACTTCTAAAAAACCAGGTGACACAATTGCAGGAAAATTCACAATTTACAGGTAGTGGATATTTTCCTCGACCGTCGACTAGAAAGCCCATATTTACCTGGAAGGGAGGTCAAAATTGGTTTCTATTACCAAAGGGAAAATATACAATACCTTTAAACTCACCCAACCTCCCCTCTTGAGTCACCATAATGACTGACATGTCGAGAGGAAAAGTAGATAGCTGGTTAACGCCATAACACCATTTATGGAGGGTCTGCGCGTGCTGGCGCTTGCGCAGATGGGCCGCTGAGCTGTGCGTATCAAGAGAGTTTTGATTCCTCCAGGGTAACAGCATCACAGGAAATGAATGCAGAAATTTACAGGTAGTGTATATTTTCCCTTAGGCAATAGAAACCAATTTTGACCTCCCTCCCTTCCAGGTTAAATTGGGCTTTTTTGAACGTTTATGCATCGTTTTGCTTCTTCTATAGAAGGTGAATGGGTCTGAAGTGAACTTCAACGAAAATTCAAGTAAAACTTGAAAAATTGTTCCTCTAAGGGAGTTTTGTAATATTTTTCTCTGTGATGTTTTTCAAACCACTGCAAATGCCGGTTACTGGTTTTCCATGACGTGGAATGGCTTACATGCGCTTGTATTCGTGGGTGATGTTAGATTGGTATTGAGAACAAGTGCATCGTACAAGGTGGTTATGCCTTTGCCTGTGATGGCTGCTACTTACCAGATGTTGGAGTGCAGTTTCAGTCAACTTCGCACGGCGGAGACCTAAAACGAAGCTTGCCACCCAAATAGGTTAAACAGAATGGAAAGCCAATGGGCTCAAGATTGGTTAAAGAAATACGGATGCAAACCTATTTACGTTGCCTTTTGGACTTATAAGTCAGACTGCCTGAGTGGGAAATCGAACCCACGACCTTTGATATCAAAGACGGAGGTTCTACCGCTGAGCCATCCTGACACGACTCATACTGAGGCCGTCTGACATATAAGTCCAAAAGGCAACAAAAATAAGTTTGCATCCGTATTTCTTTTGCCACCCAAATAGACACCGCGACAAATACCTACAGGCAAATGTTGTGCAGTAGTATGTACGACATTTCAACGGCTAGCCAATAAGTATTTCTGCATGATACTGTCGTGCTTCTGTCTACCGCTCCTGCCTCTCGCTCTGTCTATCGTGCGTGTGAATGATGCGATGCATTTCCCCTTATCTATTTATCGGATGGTTGCTGCCGTGTTACTTCATCGCAAGCAACAACGATACTTAGACAAAGTTGTGTGTTTGCAGTACTGAGAGAAATACTTATTTTTTTATATGCTTTGTAAAAATAAAAAACAAACTCACTGAAGATGGCAGTAAAATCCAAATCAGAAACGTTTTGAATCTTTTTAAGACTCGGCAGCCAAATCGAGCAAGGATAGCAAAGCTAATGTAATGATGATACTTTGATATGAGAGTTGGGTATGAAATGGGCCTCCTGCAGCACGTAACTAACAAGAAAATATGTGAAAAAATGTGTACGGTGTTGCATACCATAAAAATTTTAAATCGATAATTGATACCATTCCAGTAACTTGAAATTGGTAAACAAAATGAATAAAGAATTTCGTGGTAGCTGTTAACCACTGAAAATGTTTATTAGTATTGTAGGTTTACAGGCATCAAAATCAATACAATGCAACACCAAAAGCCAAAATGCCAGAATAAAAAGTTGTAAAATAACAAGTAGGCTTAGCTAAATAAAAATGTACTTTTACATTTTTTTTAGTAGGCTTAGGACTCGGAGGCCTAAAACGTCAAAAGCAAATCCAGAAGCAGTCTCCCCCCCCCCCCCCCCATGGCCGATTTTCACACTCTTGAGAGTTCAGTGGGGCGAGTTCTTGCAGACAATTTGTAGGCACAGAGTTACATGTCGCAGACACTTGAAGAAAATCCTTCCACCGGGATGTGTCATTAAACTTATGCCAATCTCACGCCAACTTGCAAGTATGAGTTCTCTTCTTCTGTCATCAGTTTTCAATACCAGCATTATTTAATTCCACTGTCTCGAATATATCGAATGAAACAACAAACTGTAAAATAAAAATAATTTAGTTCTATTGCGTGTTGACTTCACACAATAGGTCACGCAAATAATCTCGAATAACCTACTCTAAAAAGATATGAGGATCTCGTCAACTCCCGTGTTGTGCCATCATAAACAAACTTGACTAGCCTACATCACCGCACAACGTACACACAATTTATTTCAGTTGATCAGGTTTATCACATAATTTTCACTTTTTCTGTTGATTACACTCAAAAATAATAGCTTAGGCCTGCTTTTTTTTCCCCCGTAGGCTTGTTGGTATAGCTGCATGTCCTAGTTTCCTAAAGTGGCGCTATAAAGAGTATGACAACTGCGGCAGTTTTTATTAGTCGGAACTAGCAATCACTTAGCATTTTATCACTGTTGCAGCATCAGATGACTTTTATATTGCTATATTTTTTTTAAGTCCTATACTTATTTTGCGGTTATTGTATTAGATGCGACGTCCACTTTGCGGGTGCCGACCACGCCGCTGTTCTAGCTCACATTATTCGGGGTGCACGTTGGGACTTTTTCCTTCTGCTTGGTAGCACACTCTGAAAGTTTTTTGTTGTTGTGAAAGGGTTATAGGTTTGAAATCGACGGACCACATCCACCAGCCATTCAACAACTGGCAAAAAAAGAAATATTTTTCCTACAGGTCACTTTGGGTGTTATCAAAACCATACCCGAACAGACAAACTAATTATTATTTCCAATAATATTTTCATCTCCTCCTCATCAGCCTGCACTTCTTCCTCCTCTTTACTTCCCTGTTTCTCTCTCTTTTCAACTCCACCCACCTCAAATGATCAGTGTGGTCAGCGCTACTCCAATCAGCAAATTTTCAAATTTGAATTTCGCGATTGTAGTCCTCTATAGGGCCTACCTATCAGGCCATGTTTTCTCCACTTTCACTCTAGATGTTTGTCAGGTTGAAAGATGTTTTGTATATTGGAGTGCGACGGTGGTTGGAGATGTTCAAGATTATCTCCTGAATTACAGAAGGGTTGATTTTTGAATTTTCGGAGAAATTCACAATTATAAGAATTATAAGAAGTGTCTTTGTTGATTCAACACTTCTGTAATTCAGGAGCTGATTTCATGAATCTCCAGCCTACGTCGTACCACAATTACAAAACATAGTTCAACCTGAACTGAAAGTGAAACGCAAACACCACCTGATAAGAACAGGAGGCCACAACCGCCAATTCAAACTCTGATCATATAATGTAGTGAACTCTAACCTACCGTGCCAAGGACAGTAGGTCTGATGAAGACATACGCTAAAGTATTCTGCTTTTGAAAATAGTTTGTGACCTAGCCAAGATAAATGTTAATTGTATTTTAAAAAGTAAATCGCCACATGGCTTCCTTATAAAGTTATTGCATGTGTCGCCCGAGTTTGGCAGCAGTGCAGTTCTCCTGTATTCAAAGGAATGGAGTGAGGTATGGCCTCTAGTGACGCATGTGGATGCTTGGTGCAGGTAGAAGTCTCATCATCAAGTGCTCAGTATTTTTGTAGTACTTTTCTTCCATGTTTGATTCAAATCACTCGTAAAATAAGTTGTTAAATTGTTCAGTTCAATCGTAAAATCGGGTTACTCGTAGAAGTGGTTCAGTTTTGTGTGCAACCATTGTTTTGCTATAGTAGTAGGAATGTAGATTTAGGAGAGGTAGAGTTCATTATTTTTAAAGCTGTGTGTGCTTAGAAAATGGCTAGGGTTACACGTAGGATGTGTTGCATCAAAGTCTGGAAGCCGTAGCGTAAATATAGGTAGACCATAATCACTAGCAGCAAGCCATGTGTAAACTTTGTGTTGGGGGGGGGGGGGGGCGCCCCACTGTGACATTTCTGGTGCAGTACACGTTGGAATCCAAGGGGGAGTGACGAGTGATGTATGCATGTGTACTATGTGCATGTTTGTACGTAGTTGAACGCCGCTGCCCGCTGGTCTCCGAGAGTTGTTTAACGCTTCTCAATACTGTAGTCTTTTTTTCCCCGAAACGTTGTTGCAAACCTCTTGTATTGCTTTCCATTGCCTGGAGGTCAATTTCGGGGTGGGTAGTACTTGTGATGAGGTTTCAGTGGGCCTTGTCACAGTTGGCACTGTTTGTGCCAGTCGCCACAAGGCATCACTAGTTCTTACGAGTTGGCGGCTGACACAAAGTGTGACAATCTGAGTGATGTGATGAAGGCAACCCAATCGTGACGTTCACCCGACTGAAAGAGAAGCCCAAAATGGAGCGCTTTTATTCTGAATAAAAGCTGAAATTTGCTGCAACTCAACTGAGTCAATCAATGGCAATTCCGTGACAAGCAACGTGGTTAAACAGGGCGGAAAGCCACATGGGCTGGAAAAGTGATTAATAAATTGATGTAACCTATTTCGTTGCCTTTTGGACTTAAATGTCAGACTGTCTGAGCGGGAATTGAACCCACGACCTTTGAGACCAAAGGTCGTAGTCCTACCGCTCAGCCATATTGAGCCATACTGAGCTCAGCTACACTAAGGTCGTGTCAGTATGGCTGAGCGGTATGACTATGGACTTTGGTCTCAAAGGTCGTGGGTCCAGTTCCTGCTCAGGCAGTTTGACATGTAAGTCCAAAAGGCAACATAAATAGGTTTGCATCTGTATTATTAACAAGCAACACAGCATGGAGTGGCACCTGTCGCAAACTCGTGGCTGTTAATGAAAAACTTTGTGTAAAATTAAAGAAAATAAAGGCTTTTTTTTGTGTGGCAGAAACCTTGAATTTGGTTTTAAACGAGTCTGTGAAGATGCACAAGTTTTATTTCCTCACTGCTGTGCTCAGTACTTGAGGGACACGTAGCATTTAGTTCCACACTTCTCTGACTATGTGCTTCATTACTGCCCTTGGAGAAGGGGGGGGGGGGGGGAGAAAACCGGTAAAACAAAAATTGTTTTTACTTTTTGTGTGTGACTGGAAATAGAATACAGTAGTAGGCTAGCAAATAAACACTTAAGCATTTTTTTTTAACTTGCCAGAATTTACTAATAATAAATTAGAATTTGAACCTTTTTTTTTTTTTTACAAAAAAATCTCATCCCTGCATAATGGAACTAGAACAGTCCCTAAATATTTAAAAGGCCGAACTGAACGGGGGCCTGTATCAAAATTATGGTTTTCGTTTTAGCATAATTATGCGAGTCTTTTAAGTGTTAAATTGTTTAGGTTCAAATGACACGAAGCCTAATTACTATTACCAAACTACTGATAATTGAAGGGTATTCCTTCAGTCAACAAACATGATTTATAGAAAGTTTTCTGCGACTTAGCTAGTATGTACCCCAAACTAGTTTCACTTTGAGAAATTACCAAACACTGAAAAATTGTTCTATTTTCTTTTTTCATAGCTCAAAGAGTAAGAGACGTTGAAGCCATCAAAGAACAGCATTCTGACAAAATTCCAGTAAGTTCAGTAACGTTACTCCTCTCTTTTTCCAGCCTATCAAAATACAACTGAGGAAAAAAAAAAACAATAAAAACAAAGCAGAGTTGGGTTTCTTCCAGAAGTAATTAATTTTTTGCCTTCCGTTGGAAATAATAGAAAAACAGGAAGAAACTGTAAGACATGGAAGAAATAGTAAAACACTAAAAAGAATGAGGACTGAAAATAACCAACTGTTGTAACTGTAGGCCTATTAAAAAAAAGGTGTGTAAAATTTTAAAGGAGTTATTTAGGAGAATTTGAATGACAGCTAGTAGTCAGTAACACCAAACTCCTAACATTGATAATCATCATTACATTGCTATTCTGTAACAAAACAACAGTTTCGATGCTGCATTGAGATCTAATCGGTTTATTAATTTGAATAAAGATGTAGGCTTCAACTTACTACCATTCAAAACCGCTTTCATCGTGGGGACATGAGCCTTACTTACCAAATTACTCATAACCTCCTTAACGTTAACTCTGATCTTTTTTTTTTCACCGAACTTCAATTTTACTTGTGGCCATCCTTTTCGCATCTGTGGTACTGTGTCCCGGACTAAACTTCGCTTCCAGTTCTTTACGGAAAGGGTTGTCCATGCCTGGAATACTCTTCCGTCTCGTGTTGCTTTTGCTCCATCTCTTAATGCCACATCTCTCAAATCTCGTTTTAATATGTTTGTTCGTTAATTGTTGATGTTTGTTTGGGGTGGGTGGGTGCTTCGTGTGCCTTTTTTCTATTTCTATTATGAAACAAATTCGCCTGTTAAAGACTTAATTGTTAATTCTGAAAGAAACCCATTGTTTTTTTTTTCCACCCATGAAAAAAACTTCATGAAGAACCTTCTTAAAGGAAAACTAAACCCTTCCATCTTAAATTTCACTATTGATAGTTAGGTACGAAAAAAACAAAATGCAAGTTACGCGAAGTTTCCAACATTCATATTAATTAAGCAATTGTTAATTTAGAATCTAAGTTTGATGTTTCCATGGCGCGAGACAGGCAAACGCGATTTCCTCGCATGGTACTGACGTCACACTTCATCACCTTGGACCTTGGAGGATGACGTCATCGTAGCATACAAGCGAGTGCGCGCCGGCTTATGCTTCTAACATGGCGGCTGCAACACCGGACCGCTCTGACCATAGCAGTGCCAACCAAAATTCAATCTCTGCGTGATTTATTACATTAAAGTATTCAAGAAAGTAGCTACCGTGACTGTTACCGCTACAGAGCTTGTGAAAGTTCGTTCAGCTAAGCGGTAATCCACTCAACTCGAAATGCTGGTCAGATAAGCGATCGGGCAGTGTCCACTTCGTTCTCATGGGGAGGGAGAAGTAGATTAGGGGGCGCGCACTTCGTTTGAAAAGAATCTGTTCTTCGCTAGCAGTGAGAGCCGTGCGCGATCTTGCCTGAGCTTGTAGGGCGCATGCGCCAACAGGTGATGAAGTGTGACGTCACACGAACGAGACTTGGTTGTGTTGACCGCACGGACGAAGAATTCGTCTGCTAGAATTAAGATTTAGACACATTACTACGTAATAACTATAAAGCCTAAGTGGTTTTCGTACCTCTCTCATGTTTTTTAAGTGTCTTATTTAACGGTACTGAAATTTAAGATGGGAGGGTTTAGCTTTACTTTAAATTTCCGTGGAAGGTGGCAACTAATTAGTAGGCTAATTAACAAATTTAGAAAAATCTTTGTCCAATCAGCAGTTCGCAGCAATTTTGTTGCAAATTGGAACAAAAGTATTTGTTTGAAAAAACTTCCAGAAAAATGGGCAGAATTGCTGGCCCCGACCGGCTAAATTTCGTTTCTGCTGCAAATAACGAAATATACATTAGGCTACCTGTAAATTTAACATTCTTATTCTCAAATTTGTTTCCCCTAGAGTTAAAATTGACTAAAACCAGCCAGCTCGTAAGTATGCATCACGCTTCCCTCCTATGTAGAACTGAATGGCGAAAGCAGCCTTCTTATTCTCCTCTCAATCTGTGATGGTGGTGACTCAAGAGGGGAGGTAGGCTATTGCCTACGAAAATGTACAGTATTGGACAATGAAATTTAGACAGTTTGGAAGGGGCAACTAGAAGTCTACATCTATTAATCATGCCTGGTTATGGGAAATCCTTGAATATTACGAAGTTGTTAAATTCAATAAACTAATAATAATACCCGTACAATAAATACAATACTGTGTCTGCGATGCAACTGAAAAAATAAAATTTGTTGAACACATAATACTGCAAATCTCTATTTATGGAATGTGGATAGGCCAAGAAAATGTGGTGGCTTCTTCAGTACAGGACAGGAAAAGCATTACTATGCATGACAAAACCTATCAACTGACTTTAAAAGTATTACGTCATTTAGTTATACATATAAATAGAGCAACAGTTTTAAAATTGATTTCGTTTTAAAATCTATTTGAAAGTCAATTTTGCGGTTTTGTTTTAAAGAAATGCATTCAGAAACTTTGAATTTAGGAATAAAAAAGCTGTGGAAAGACAATCCTAGGGGGAAAAAACTGGAAAAAAACAGCCAAAAAAATAAAACGAAAGAAAAAGATTTCCGCAGAACGAAAGCCCAGGGAAAAAGGAATGGACAGTAAACAGTAAACGGAAAAAAATATGCCGTGAAAATAAAAAATAAAAAAAAACCTCGAAGATCACCGTAGGAAAATAACAGAAGGAAAACAATCCGAGGAAAAATCTGAGGAAAGAACCGTTTCCTAGTGAAATTTTTTACCTAACCTACCGTGTTTAATATTTCTAATGCGTTGTGCAGTGACAACCCGAACCACTGCGCTGTGACAGAGGTTGGCACTAATGACCTAGTTGTCGATGCACCATTAAGCCTCAACCCCCCCCCCCCCCAACCCAACCTATAAAA
>JAHWFP010105925.1:44838-64867 GCA_023313725.1 Lithobius niger
ACAAAACACGTAGGATCGGCAGCAATCCGTAACTCAAAACAATGCTATTTTAGCAAATACTATTGCCGCTTGCGATTGCTAGCGCCATCTGAAAACTATTTTGGCGTAAATGAAACTAGAAATGGAAGTTTCCCAACCTTTACCCAAAAGCCGCTGATCGAAAAACCATGATGTTGCCAACTTCTGCAGACTTTCAATGGGTGAGTGCCACTTTTTAATAACCCCCAGCAGCTTCATGGCCGAAATTGGAGGGGGGGTTGGGGAGACCCGAACTAAGAAGTCACTGTTAGGTCGGGAAAATGAACCCCAGTCGGTGGCGAACTACAAAAAGGAAAAAAAGAGTCCTCAAAAGTTCTCAAAACATGGCCTCCAGAGCCATATAAGAGTACCAAAAATTGCTTCAACTTCCCGGGACCCAGCTGTCAAGACCCCCTAGCTGATTTGGTTAAGCCGTACCACTTTTAATTTGCTTCCTACGGCCCTGTAATGACACAACCTCCAATTGCCGTTTAAGCGAAAAGCCCAGAAGCAGAACTTTCTCCAACTCCAATTGTAGGGAAAATAAATTGTCAGTAGCTCATTTATGTTTTAACCATATCGATACACACATGGATAATGGTTTTTATTGAATAACTTTTCAGAGCTCTACCGTATTGAATCTGGATGTTCCATCGATGGAAAGGTCTCGTCGAGGCGATTAAACTGGAGTATTGGAACGTCAAAATCGGTCAAAATTGACGAAACGGAAAAAATTTGGCCAAAAATTTGTGCACAGCGGCCTTCCACTGTCCACAACGATTCTGCTACATGGGCAAAAAGTATTGTGACAACTAGGTATTACACAATCACGTTTTGTTGCTTACAATGATTTAACTCTAGACAGTGCGCGCAATATACCACAAATAAGCTCCTTCTTGCCATCAGACGTAAGTCGTAATGTTCCATGTTCAATCACAGACTTCAATCTCGGCATCCACTATGCTGTGCTTGTTCGGGGGGGGGGGGGGGGTCCTGGGGAGCCTTCATAAGCTTTAACTCATATGGAGTTGTTGTATGGTATTTACAATATACACTCAGATGCTATGTCAATTTTCAAAAGAATTGCCATACTAGACAGTATGCTGGGGGCCCACACTTCGCACAGAGCTCGTCATACCCTGTAGCCTTGTACCATGGGCAAACATGTACGTTGCCGAACAAATTAAAGCTAAACTTTATCTGTGTTTACAGAGTTCTTATATTCTAGGGCACCTGAATGGTGGGGTTATCATTTATTAGACTGCAACAAAGGCTCTTCAGGGAAGTCAATCGTGATCCAAAGGTTCCAG
Organism: Lithobius niger; assembly: GCA_023313725.1. Taxonomy (NCBI): domain Eukaryota; kingdom Metazoa; phylum Arthropoda; class Chilopoda; order Lithobiomorpha; family Lithobiidae; genus Lithobius; species Lithobius niger. The sequence goes on from JAHWFP010105925.1 coordinate 46,167, forward strand.
TTTCATTAATCTTTGTACACCCGGACATGATAATATTCAGAAAGCCGTCCCCCCCCCAAAAATGGTTGCTACTCCGCTTCTATTTCCATATGTCGCTTAAGGAATGGTCTCTGCTAATTTCCGAGTGAATGGTGTTGGGAGATTTTTTTTTAAACCTGAAATGTCATCCGCCTTGCATTTTCAAATTCAGTATTTTGTCATGGACAGTTTTAACTGCAAGCAATGTGGAGAAACAAACATACCATCACATCAAATTTATTCAAAATTCATAACTTTTATGTACATTAGGCACATCTTGTAAATTTCATCATTGTTGACTGCAGTTGTATGTGTATGTGTATATATATATATATATAATTTAAAAAGGCTTTTGTAATGAAAATCATTTCAGCTCCGAGGTTATTTCTGAATCTGTTGCTGCACGTTTTCCTCAGCTAGTGGCAACAACTAAGATCATGCCACTGTTTTTTTGTGGGATGCAGGAAGAAGCGCAGCAGCAGACTGAAAAATAGTTTTCATGGACTGAGACAGATCGGTATAGTTTTCATTACGCACAGACGCCTAGCAAAGTTCATGCATTTTCAAAAACCTATTGCTTTGAGCTTAAGGTTACGCCAAATTAATGTGCAATTTGTGCCTACGTGCTAAGAATTGCACAAAAATTAAAGCTTTGTAAGAAAATAGTCAATTTATCGTGGACCATTGGTGGATGCATTGTTTACATTGGTATAATTTGGTCTTCTATGTCCATCCACCAAAATTAAGTTTCGTCAATCAAATTTTTGTGCACATTTCTCTTCATACTGGCTCACTGCACACATGAATTTCGTATCAAGTGGCCTGGTCATGGCAGCACGTAATATGTCGACACATTTACTGCTATCAGTGACGGACAGAGAACGTGCCGCAACAATCGATGATTTATGTTTTGAAACATTTTAAAGTGTATTAAATAAGTCATTCAATAATCCTTATTTTCTGTGGTTATGCTTAATTAACAAAAATCGTGTCAGTTTAACTAAAAGATTAAAACACTGATTTTTGCTGCTCGCTCAACCAGCGCATCTTCAGATTCAGTTTACCATACCCAATTTGAGCTTTCCCCCCACGATTTACGTTCACTAATTTTCTCAATTCAGCTTTACTGTTATGAGAAAACTTGAATTAGTTTAAAACCGTTTTGATCGTAGGATTCATTCAAACTTTTCTTTTTGGGTTACCATGCACGATTTGTAGAATGCAGTTTTTAGTCAATGATGGACTGTTCACTGTAGTTAAGACGACAATTGAACGAAGCTCAGTTATTTAATTATTTCGGCCGCCCAATTTTGAGGCCGCGAGGCCTACAATTTGAGCCTTGGTATTTGCGCAAAAACCGGATCGTTTCATTTTGGTTCTTAACAACAAATCTACTTTTTGCTGACCGACATGTTACTTTCCACACGCGCAATGATAGATTTTGTGTACCGAAATTAGTGACAATTCACGGTTGCATTCTTCTTGTGCGTCACCAATCTGATTAAGTGATTATGTTTGTTATTACCTTACGGATTAAGGATCTTATGTATGTGATAATCGGTCAAGCTTAAAAGGACTTTAAAAGCTCTTTTGGGACTATCGGTAAAAAAATTGACCAAAATAAATGATTTGCCCAATAAGGCGTAGGAATTAACCAACTGCACTAACATGCAAACTTTTTAATACATGGACTAAAGGACAATACCGCTGTAGTGTAAAATGCTACCATTTTTTTTAACTTAAATTGTTGTACTTTCAGTCCAATCCATTTCAACTCTCAACTTTGATTGAATCTGGTTCATCACTTAAATGTATGCTAGTAAGCATACAGGAAGGTAAATGTGTACGTGTGAAATCTACTACACCACAAACATCATGCATATATGGACTTCACCTATTTTGTTTACAAGACTTAAAACCCCCACTTCAAAATTAGGCCTTACCTTTCTTAAATTTCCTTCACGCATTCAAACGCAAGATTATCATACATGAAATGAATGCTGGTCATTGATCATGGTGATTAAAACAGATTCATTATCTGTCACATCGAACCAAAAAAATTGTATCCAGAAAAAATGTTTTAAAATTTTCGCGATAATTGATAATATCTCGACAAAACAAATTTTGTGGCTGGAATAACCATTTAAAAAACATTAATAAAAAAAAAACCATAACTGAAGCCTAGAGTGCAACCTTCACGAATGTGAATTGTGTGGCACTTGCAATTTGGCCAACAGGCATGAAATGTGCTTGCCATTGTCCATTACTTCCGCAGCACGTAGAAACACTTTAGCAGATGTGCTGCTACTTAATGCTTAAATAGTGTTTGCATTAAATTAAATCAGCGAAAGTGGATAGCAACAGTACTGCACACTTCCTTGGAGAGCCCTTGTAATTCTGCACGCAACGCCGCAAAACGCTTATTTAAGCTATTACGGTTTCCGAGATATGACAGGTTAAGCATCGGAGTTTAAACGATAATTAGATAAATCAGAAAAAGTGCAATATGATAATCGACGACAATTTCTATTACAAACAATATTATCGAATTATTAATTATTAACATCATGCCACTCCTAGTCGAACAGTGACGTCACTTCAGTTCATTACACTTTTCGCATACTCTCGAGTTAACTGCGTTTTGTAGGTACCAAAATATCTTCAACAGTAACAAATTACACTGAATTGCATTGGTAGTTTATAAGGCTGTACCGAACCGAACAAACCGAACCGAACATGGCCGAACAGAGGGTGTTCGGTTCGGTTTGGTGTTCGGTCTTTCAAACACAAAATACCAAACCGAACATATTTTCACTTCTAATCGACGGATTTCGATGTTTGAATACACCATTTTGAAGGTTTTTTCGCCAGCTTTCCGTTGGTCCAAACCACAAGTTCCTAGCTCTAACGGTTCAGAAGTTATAAGGGAAAATGTAAAAGTAGTGGAGATTTTTTAAAGTTTAAACAGATTTTCAACATCTATGGACTTGCAAGTCCATGTGAAAATACCTACATTAATTAAACATGGTACGCTATTTACCAAAATTGTCCCTTGATTGTCACAAATCAGGGTGCGAATTTTCGGTGGTCTTTGTCTTTTTGACAGATCTCCCACATTCCTCAGGCACTTCGAGCGTTGAACGCCTTTTGACTTGGAGAAACTTGGATAAAAGGCGTTCAACGCTCGAAGTGCCTGAGGAAGGTGGGAGATCTGTCAAAAAGATAAAGACCACCGAAAATTCGCACCCTGATTTGTAACAATCAAGGGACAATTTTGGTAAATAGCATACCATGTTTAATTAATTTCTGTTACCAAGTAAAACAATGAGCCTTTCGGCCTATCGTGAATACCTACATTTGTTAAGAAACTTGTGCTTTGATGAATCTTTGTGAACCGAGTTCTTCTGCATTTTAGTTTAAGATAGATTGGTTTGGTACATTTTTGTTCGGTTCGGAAGTGTTCGGTGTTCGGCTTATTTAAGGTTTGTTCGGTTTGGTTCGGTTCGGCTGAAAAATTCTCGTTCGGTACAGCCCTAGTAGTTTACTTAGTTTTGAAAGGTAGTGATAATTGAATGTGTAATGACAAGGAATTTCCACGATTGCAATTTTTGCAGTTGCTTTAAGAAATTGCTGTAAAAACAAAGTTCATGCAAGTTGTGAGTTTGTGGAAGTCTCCCGATTCCAAAAACAAGTACCGTAAATTGTGTATTAAATACTTAGGGGCTTACCGCAGTTAATTTGGCAAAAATCTCTAGTGGGCGTAAATAAAGCATAACCCACTTTTTAACAATATTTATGGCCATTTATCACAGAAAATATGGTATTGTTCACCAATTCACATTTGTCTCTATCAGGAAGGTCCAAGTTTTTCTTCGTTTTAATTGCTGAACAAGGGAGAAGGAGAAAGGGAGAGCAAGAAGAGGCCTTCCGCAGGTATAAGTTGGCAGAGGAACTGTCCACTGTTAACCCCAGGAAGGGTTGTTCAAATCCACAACTCGGCCAAATTTTGATCGTTTTTTCGAGAGCTATTCATTGTTGCTAATGGGAAGTCAATAGCTTAAATAGTTTTTTTTTTAAATTATTTAGCAAAACTAAATGAGACCTTAAAAGTTGTTATGGAGTTCACAATAAAAAAAACCACCTTATAGCATTGACAGAACTATGCTATGGTATCAACTATACACTGGCAGAATCTTGGGTGAAGGTCATCTACCTGATAATCATGCCCGTTTATTAGAGTCGATTTAGACTCTTATGAGAACGGTTTGTCTGAGTGTCTTGTCTGTGTGTTCGGGCTATAGCGTTTGAACGAATTATCGGATTTCTGCCAAATTTTGCACATACATTCTACGGCACATTTCTAGGTCCAAGTTCGAAAATGGGTTAAATCCGTTGGGGAAATCCTCCAGTAGAAATAATCAAAGATTTTTGTTGACAGCAAGCATACAAGGTTCGCTATTTTTTCTTCAGCTGACTGACGTCATCCATCCACGACCAATTACTGGAAACTACGTAGCCTCCGTCAGCGGCTGACGTCACCACCAACCGACCAATGACTGGCAACTTACTTAAATTATTCTACAGACCACCGACGTAGGCATGCGGCGCCACTTATCTCATACGTACGAACTGGATAACAAGCTTTATAGTCAAGGGGGGCATGCGATGTTGGCATGCGAAATTAGCGTAGACTTGGGCTACTTGTTTGGACAATCATTCATGATTTTTATATTTAGTATTAGTACTTTTTTTTTTTGGAGTGAGAGGAGAAATATTTAAAACAACTTCTACTATATGACATTTGGTTTTTTTTAAGAGGGAGGGGGGGTGGGGAAAGGGAAGCGAATTCATAAAACTACTTTTGGCCAATGACTGTGCTATCACTTCCGTGTGGCAATGTGGCCGTCGCCCGTCGGATAAATGAAATGTTCAAAACGCCGACACTAATCGGTTTGGAGGGATCCTGTGTCATAAAATGCCAAACGGTGCTGAATATTTTTAGTGTTGATTCAGTTCACTAGTGTTCTACAGTAATTAAACTTACATTTTAAAAATGAAACCGACAGAAGAATTGTAGTACGGTTGCATAAGCGTCGTGGACCCACGGCCAAGAAATCATTTGGGTTTTTGGATTGTATTCTTAGAAGGGGTAATTATTCACACGTGTTAGACAATTAGTAGCCATATCGATCGCTGTATTCGCAACAGAAAACAAATTGACTCACTATAATTGGTTTAAACATGTTTATTTTTGTTGAATTTATGAGCCAAAACGGTAATTCGCTTTATAGTCGAGCCATCTTACAATCGGGCCAGTATGGTAATAACTAATAGGTATTTGCTTATACCCACTATTTTTCTATTTACAGCATTACAGGTAATTTTGCAGCAAAAAAACGAAGATTTAGATTTAAGGGGAGAGTTTAAAACTCCACGATTTTTGACTTAACGTATTTTAGGCAGATTGACTTTAGCTTCACGTGGGCTTTAAATGCACAATTTACAGTAGTGAAGTTAAATTCGCTAACATTTAAGCTTTACATCATTTCCAGTGAAGTCGTCCAAAATACCTCCTCAAACAGAATGCTACAAACCAGGAAATTTTGCTTGGCGAGAAACATCAGTATATTGTTACAAGTGCCTGGCAGTAATAAGTTGAGGGGACGCAAGACCAAGGCTGCTGAAAACTGTACGAAAGACTAACTGGCAACTGGCAGGTAATACAGTCAAAGTCACTGGTAACTGGTCAAAGGCACTGTGCTGTACCATTTTTCTTTGAAATTACTATTAACTTGTGTTGTGCGAAATAGTGAGGGGGAGTTTTCTTGTACTTTAATGCTGCACCGCTTCGCACAACAGGAGCTGGATCGCAACTTCTACGACAAATGATGCAGAATTGAAAAATATTTGCGGACGTAGCTTAAATAATTTCGTGGAAATTGCTTGTCTTTAAATAATGTGTTAACCTGAGATTACAGATTTGCCCTTTTTAACATTTGAAAGGGAACAGAAATGGTGACTTGGTACAACTTACCAACCGATTCTCCACTTATAGCTTGTTTCGAATACTTGTCACATTTTTTCAAGTTCATTGCAGCAACACTCAAATGATGGAAGCACTTGGTAACCCATAATTCTAAAGATATTACTATTCTTGAAAGCTGATCTCTTTTTCATACACTCTACTAATGAATTATTAACAGGACATACAATTTTCCGAAAATATCCAAGACTATTTAACACCTCCAATGGTATACGTTCGTACGCCCCATACCCACTTTGACAAATACAACGTGTCGTCTCACTCTTAACGATGTCACATACTTTTCCAGCGCCATTCTGAAGTTCATTGTCGTGATGCTTGCTACTTTTTCCTTCAGATTTTCCACCATTCTTTATTTGTTTATAGTCCCCAAACTCTCTTCTTTTTTTGAACACAACTAATGCTGCTGTCCTCATGTTGGTCACTTCATCTTGCGAAAGACTAGTCAAATCGTCTGTGCTGCTGTTATTACTGTTGCACATAACAGCTGGCTCACTATTCACCTTCGTAAAAGTCGTAAGTATTGAGGTCTTCGTAATATCTGCTGAAGAGTATACCGGACATTCAGCCTTACGCCGTTTAACCTTCTTATTGCGTTTTTCAACAACAAACTCTTCAAGATTGCTTTTTGAATTGAAAACAGATTCCACTGCTACACTAGCCTCTAAAGATGTCAGGCCATACTCTAAACAATCTTTACTTCTATGTTTTTTCTGCTTCTTCTTTGAAGGTTCTTCATCCCTGCAAATTTCATCTACCTTAAAGGTTTTATCGTTCTTAGTCTTTTTTCTTTTTTGTTTTAATTTTAAATCGCAACTATTAACTTCAATTTCGTCAAATTCACAAGAATCTACCTTTATGAGAGATAATTTAGAAGTTTTCTCTTTCAAAATGGAATTGGCCGACGGTTCTTGCTTTCGTCGTTTCTTTTTCTTTAAGTCTCCGAATGCATCCCCACTCTCGGAACAGTCGACATTTGCAGAATTCATTAGTCTGTCTTCATAATTGTGTTCTACTTCAGATTTTACATCTGGTTTCGAAACTAAAAGATTTGGTTCATTCTGTAAATCTGATCCATTGCTCTGCTCTGCAATTCAGAAAAAGAAAAACTAATGAGAAAAGAATACAAAAGCCCTAGCTCGAAAAATCACAATTAATAGAGGTTGCAGTTCCATCCTCGTCTTCAATTGCACCTTATATTGGTTTGAAAAGACAAGACGCCGAGAACAGCTGAAATGTGTCAATGGTTGAAGAAAATTCTGTAAAAAAAAATACTCTGATGAGGGTCGAGCCGAGCTCGAGTCGAGCTTACAATAGAAGAATTGATTATCGAGCTGACTTTAAGTATTTGGTGGACATAGTTTGTTGGCAAGTTTCTCTTTAATTTGTTAACATAATAACTAAGATGCAGCTTAACTGCCTATATTGGTCGTGGTTTACCACTTTTACAGATAAACCTTGCAAATGAGTTGAACTATTGGATTTTAATATGTACCACTAGAAAACTCTCGTAGAAACGATGAATTTGGAATACTCAATGCCAAAATCGATCAAAAAGTGACGAAGTCATCACATTTTCACTGGATTCAATTATTTCGAGTATGGAATGCAGTAGCACACTTGGTTCGAATTTTTCGAGTGTCGCACATTCCTAACTGACTGTGCGTGGAAATTACTTCAGCACACACAGTTACAGTCAGGCATTTAAATAGTTTCATACAAATAAACTAAAATCGTACATACAGGCTCAACAGCCAACAAGTTCAAATCTTGGCTCTAATGACACCCTAGACCAGCTAACAGGGGTCTCGTGGGACTGCCAAATAAAAAAATTTTTGGCAGTCAATGCTTTTTGTACGTTGTTTTGTAGCACATTTTAAACATTTCCAGAGACTTCCTACAAATTTACATTTCCCCCCGAAATTTATGTTTTGTGAAACGTAGTACGATGAAAATAAGCTGTAGTATAGAGAAAGTAAGCTGCAGCTTTCTGTTTTATTAAAAAATGGTTTTAAACCATAATTTTGATTTTCCTACATAGCATTGATATTAGGATGTGCGATACTCAAAAGTCAAGTACTCGAGTCAAGATACTCGAGTCAAGTACAGAACGTATACTCGAACTCGGCTTGTCGCTGCCATCCATACAACCCTTCCCAATGTCGGTCGCCACTCGCTATTTGGCGAGTGGAAATCAACAGTTGGCGACTTGGAATTTAGCCTTACTCGCCAAATCGGCGACTAGCTACAGAGCATGCCACTAAAAAAAGGGTATCTCTGGAACCGTATAAGTTAGAGACGAACGGTTTGCGGCGTTATGCTCAGATTTATAAGGGCTATGTAACTGGATTTTCTGCATTAATACTGGAGTTTGCACAATTTTGTTAATGCATAAATTAGAGAAACCTTTCATCACACAAGACGTATTTGGTATGTGGCGAGTAAAAATTGTGAAATGGCGAGTGCTTTGTAAAGTCTTCTGGCCAAGTGGCGACTGCTACTAGATTGACATTCGGAAGGGTTGCATCCATATTCGGAAAACTTGATTCTAGTGAAAATACGATAACTTCGCAAATTTTTGACCAATTTTGACGTTCAAATATACCAAATTCATCATTTTGACAAGGGCTTTCCGATGGTGCAAATTTAAAGCCACTAGCTCAAACCATTTTAAAGTGGTGTCTTAAAAACTGGAAAATAATTATAGACGCTGACTCAAACAGTCCGTTAAGCAGCAAATTAGTTATTACACTCACAAATCAGAAAAAGACACTTGCAGCAAAATAAGTGTGTTAACCAAATACTTGAACTCGGCTCGATGCTAGATTCTTCTGTTACAAACTCGGCTCGAATTAAAATTATTCTACTCGCATACCCTTAATTGATATGTTGTGAAATTTTGCATCAGTTTGTAATGTAAAGTAAAAGCAAGCAACAGATTTCTGTATTTTATGAAAACTGGTTTTATTATAAAATATTAACATGTACCTTGATAGTTAATCCTTTCAAGTTGTTTTCATCAAATATAACTAATTAAGGTGCAGTTTGCCAATTTTTGAATAGTTTATTCAGTGAGGGTTATTAAATAGTTTATTCAGTGATAAAAAAAAATATGTTGATCCCTCTGCCCCACTCACTGGCGCTCGAACCATCCATTCAAAACCTTTAAGACTTGAAATCGCACTCAAATTCCAAAACAAAAATCCTACTGATTTGCGAATTTTCGACAGGCTGAAATCACTAATGATGGAAAAATATAGTCTTCCTGTCTTCATCAGGCAACCACAAGAAGCTTATTTACAAGATTTACATTTACATTGTCCGACGTACATCGAACATTGTGGACGACTATGACGCGACTCTGGCACGTAGCCTCTGCGGACAAACAACAAATACCGTTTCGTTGTGTAACAGCTGATTCAGCCTAACAACAAAGACGAGGATCGAGAGTACAAATAACACCATCACCCCGTCATACTAGCCTAAGATACCAAAGAGCAGCCAAAACGGACCAATCAACGTTGTAGAAAGAGTTCCGCTGTTCCGTAGTTTTGCACCTACGTAACATTTTATTTAGGAAATATGTCATCATTGAATATAGCATTATTATTTTTTTTTTAGCTATTCTCTACACTTTGAAGCCACAGCGGCTCTGGAACATAATTATAATGATTTTCAAGAGACGCTGTGGCTTCAAAGTGTTCTCTGCCACCGCCTTGCATTTCGCCACATGTTCTTTGTAACTTGTCAGCCAGTGGTCGTTCGGTGACATTAGTCCGCTTACAAACAATACAAAATCATGTAATCGACAACAATTGGATGCGAAAGACTGCCCGAGCTGAGGGGTGTCATACCGACAGTCAGCTGAAACGCGGCTGACAGAGACCACTTAGTACAACGATGTGAATGGGCTATGCCAACCCTTTAATTTTTCACTTGCCTACAACGACCTTTACTTTTCCACAACATATTTGTAATAATTATTGAAAACGTGTTCTATAGTTTCGATTCTTATAATTGATAACATTGTTATGATTGAGGTACAGCAATGTTTAGCAATCAAAAGCAAAAATCGAAATTAACAAGACGTAGCACGTTTTCAGGAATTATTGTAAATTGATGCGTAAAAGCAAACATCGTTGGGTCGAAGGGAGAAAATTGAGGGGCACTTAAAGCTGAACTGTGGAGACGTGGTTGACGTGGCCTGTAAACATTAACAACAATATCGGCGAGAACTACGCGATTAACGGTACGTAAAGAGATATTTTGGCTACGAAGTCATTTTTTCAAGCACCAGTTCTAAATACGAGTAAACTTTCTCACACTGACCTAATTTTCTTCGGGTCTTTAACTTGGCTAATTTCTCAGCAAAATAGGACTTCATACTTCCGGAATCAATGGTTTGAGTATTAGCCATACAACCTTTACTGTTATCACTATTAGCTTCACAGGTTACCTACAAAAAAAAAGTACAAAATTACCTGGTATAATTTTTATTAGAGTGGCAAAAACACATTCGTTATTTTAGAAATCCCAGAATAAAATAAATCGCGTACAGGTATTTCCTCTGGTGTTGATTCTCCAGTCTTATCCCGTTTTCCAAATATGCACTGCAAATCTTTAGCGCTTCGCTTGCTCAGATCTTTTCCCCTGATGAATTTGTGGTAACTGCAAAACAAATAATTTAATGAAAAATAAACACATTAACCAAAGCAGTGTGTGGTTGGGCTGTTTGGATAGCTAACTCCCCATGCCTCCACTCCCCCCCCCCCCCCCCCAAAATGTGAGTTTTTTAAAATTAAAACTAAATGTATTTTTTTGTTCATTTCCAATGCTAACGCTCGAAAGCTAATTGCTACATCATTATCTGTTAAACCAAACAATTCTGCGTTGTTTGGTTGATCCCACTAAAAATTAATTAATCTTAATTAACCTCATTGTACCAAACCAACATTGGTTAAGTCTCAAGACTGGCATTTTTTTCTTGCTCGACACCATGCATCTGCCATTTATTCTCCTAAACTGTAAGTACAGTATATTTATATTGCAGCAACTTGCACATGAAAGTGCAGAATTCTACATTACGCTACATATATGTGGCATTATTGTAATTGAGTGTACTAGTGTTGGGTAGTATACCGGTATTGTTTTAATTATGAAAATTGTAACAAAAGTTCATTTAGTCCTTGTGTTGTTGTAGGGCTCAAAGCATTGTAACAATCAGTTAAAGATCAACAGGGTAAAATTGTAATTCTGAAAAATGAACACAAGTGGAGCTGAATTTGCGTAACTTTGCATAACCAGGCTTTAGTTATATTTGCATTTCTACTTGGATAGCATGTTAACTACAAATTTTAGAAGATGGTTTTTTTTTTTTACTAAATAGGTCATGAAACATGCATAAGCATAAATCTGGGGGAAAAAATCAATAATTAAAAAAAATTATTGATCCCCCCCCTGATTTAAGCTTAAAGCATGTTTCATGACATATTTAATATTAAAACTATATCAACAGAACGAACAAAAGTCACCATCAACAGAACAGATTTTTCAATAAAATGTATTGTTATTATTTAAAAATTGGGTGTTGGCACCACTGCACTATAATACCAGATACCGCCTCATTCATTAGTACTGGACAAAACCCAGTACCGGGGTACTAAGCTCGCTACTAGGGCTGGTACTTTCCGGTTTTTTAGTTATCCGTTTAACCGTTTTTTTTTCGGTCGGTTACACGAAAACCGTTGTTACGTTTTCAGCCAAAAAAAATAGCAAAAAAATTTCACACCTGCGTAATATATTATTAAAAAACAAGCTGAAAAAAAAATGTGATTTTGGCCTTGGTAAGACACGCACAATTATTGACTACATGTTGCATTTTGGGATTTAAACTAGAAGAAAGTTGAAGTTGACAAATGTAAGAATTTACTTTATCAAGAATTTTGACTTTATGTAGCTTTAAAATTTCTACAAGATGGCTTAGACCTATTTACGACACGTAAGCCAAAAACAAAACAAAATTTAACACAACGTTTTTGTCATTAATATTCCATTCATTTCAAATTATGAGCCAGAAAAATTAGCATGTTTGCGTTTTCGGGTAGCAACGCATTTCGTTTACGTGTTACGACGCCGCTTCTCTGCCGTTCGCGCTAGGTATAGACGAGTCCACTTCTCCACGATGCGGGGAGGGCAGATGCTGGCCAGCTTGTCTTTAACTGCCTCGTGTACGCGCTGACGATCAGCAGTTTGTTGCAAATAAAGTAAGCAGCTTCGATGGGACAACAAGCCCACGCGGATTATTTGTAAATAAGCTGCCCCCTACCCACCCCAGTTTTCTACTTTCACTAATTTTAAGTGTTTGGATTAGTAGGCCTAAATGATGCCACTTGGCTAATTTTGGTTCGTTCACCGCTGGTTTTGAATGGTGCCCGCATCAAACGTTTTTCGGATATGGGTTTTATAATCCGTGTAACCGAACGTGGAACGGTTTCCGGTTAACCGTGTAACCGATCCCAGCCCTACTCGCTACTGGCACCGGCTGAAAATTTCCTGGCACCACCCAACACTAGAGTGTACATACCAGCATACCAGCAGTTGGCCTACAAACTGTTGCATTTCTATGCATCGCCACTTCAAACTTGAAACTCAAACAGTAATGACAGTCACGGCAGAGTTAAGTTAAGGTTTAATCGTGTAATTAATTTTTTCTTTTTTTCACTGTACCGAAGGCCAAGCAAAAAAAAAAACTGTTTGGTTTACGGGCGAGATTACAAATTGAAGCACCAGGCAACCAGGCATTTTATTTTATTTATTATTTGACTGACCACATAATTATTTTTGAGCCTAAAAAAGTATAATATTCACCTATGTTATTTATGTTGTCTAGTATTAAAAATATTTTAGTTTATGCCAAATAACTTCCTAGTGGTTTGAGAGAGAAGTTTGAAATTTGCACTATTGAAAAGCTTGTTTTGAGCCGGTTAAAATTGTATATTGTAATGTCAAAAATGGTCAAAATTTGGCGAAAACATGATTTTTAGCGGATGTACTAAGATTGAGATAAAAAATTTTGACCCGCGATAATTTTAGGCACCCGCACGTGCCTGTAAACCAAACAATTAACTTTGCATGGCCTAATGCTTTACGGACCTCTTCTCCCAAACTACCTGTCAGATTTTCGTAATTTTTTTTAGCATCTTTGTACACCCATGGGTCTGAAACCCATAATTGATGCGAGACCATCACAAGACCCATCTACAACATCCATCATAAAGAGCCAGTCACATTAAAATGAAAAGTAAAATAAGAACCAAAATAAAATATTTTAAGTTTCAATGACTCTTTAATGTAATCCAAACCGAAAATTTTAAAATTTCAAGTTCAGACAAGTACTATAGGTGTAAATAGAAAAAAAAAACCGAGTACTATGGGTGTAAATAGAAAAAAAAAAAAACATGAGAACCAAATAAGTAGTTTGGGAGAAGAGGTATGCATTGCATTGCAGTACAGTGGAAAAAAAGTAACTACAAAAATAACAGTAAACGTCAGAAATATACCACCGAAGACACTTCCTTTTGGTTTATTTTTTTAGAATTGGTAAGGTACGGTGCCCAAATCAGAGGCAGCAAAACTTTATTGACTTAAGGCTACGTAATTATACCAACTAATAAACAAAAGCTGAAATCCCTCACGTCACTACTGCCCGGAAACAATCCTTATACATTTAGCATGCATGTAAGCTACAAATTATCAATGTCGACTCAAGTTAAAACCAAATGCTTCACAAAAAGAGGCAACGGCAGTTATTCCGAGTCATTAATGTTGCACCCAGTACCAAACAATGGTGGAACGCAGTCCAGCCATTGCCTACAAAGGTGCGAATCAGTTGGCTTTGAACTGAAAGAGCCAAATTTTAAATAAACTTACTCTTAATCTGCGTGAGCTTCGGCTTCTTTGTTGTTTTATGTTACGGCACAGTTTTTCTTATGGACAACCACAGAAGCATTACGAGCTTGGGATAGCATACATGAGTCACACGCTAAACACAAAATTTGTTAAAAACTAGTTTCTATCTGCCGTTCAGAAATATCCACCTGTAAATATTAGCATTCTTGCTCTAGGAATGCTTTTTTTCCTAGAAATTTAAAGTTGTCTTGATCCTACCATCTCGGTAACCCAAGTGCGCATGCGCGCACTCTTCTTTTATAAGCACCGTTTTTCTCTTTAGCGCTTACTGTGTGAACATGGCTGTCGTACTAACCTGTCACCGCTTTTGAAGACGCCCTTGAAACCCACGTAAAATTACGGCTGGAAATTAAAGGTTATCCAATACAAGAAATGTTTGAGCAGACTTGGCCGCGTTTTGCTTACATTCTTTGGATTTCGTGAATAAATGAGAAGCTGGTGTTCATGACTCAAAACAGTTTTCCTCCTCCCATTTGCCCTGTGCATATTTTATAACTCAGTACTAATGAATTTATGAACTAAATATCCTTGAAAGTTTACCCAGCTGTTATGGGAAATTTTTTAATTTTTTCAAAGCAAGTATTGTAACGGAAAGGAAGTAGTGTTGGGAAGGCAATTACATGTTTGAAGAAGGGGTGGTGGGGGGCAGGGTGTGTCTGTGTGGGAGGAGGTGTGAGGAGGAGGGAGTGTTGGGGGAGGGGTGTATGGGGGGGGGGTCGTATGCAGTTAAGACATATTCGAATAAGTGTCTGGGGGGGCCCCTAGAGCCGTTATTCGGTAACGACAGATTCGAATAAGCGCCGGGGGGTAGGGGTATAGAGTAGTTCCTCTCAGGTAGACGTCACTGATTTTTTTTTTTAGCAACGGTGCGACGAGAGTTTTATTTCCACACGCCTTTGTTGTCGATTGGTTTTCCGTCGGGGCTACTCCGGGTCAATGGCTGGTGCTAGGGAGGGAGCAGGAGACAGTAGCTTAAAAGTTTTCCACCTTGCGTGTCTTTTACGTGATCCGTATTCACAGCTGCCAGTCCGACCCCCAAGCGGTACTCGCCCCTCTTCGCCCTCAGCAGCCGGTACCTTCACGTTTCTCTACCTAGCGCTTGCACGGACTCGCACTAGCGGAGACCCAATTGACGCGCAATTATGACAGTGTTAAAAAACGAATGCAGAAACTCAAGGACTAACATTCACACAGAAACTAGAAAGAAGTGTAAAATTCCAACAACGATGTCGGACAATATTGGAAAAGGAGAAGAAGATGAAAGAAAGACGAATAGAAAAAATACCAAACATGGAAAAAAATCAACAACTACCTACAGAAGAACTAACACTCAGAGAGAAACTAGACAGATGTCCAAAATTCCAGCAACGACGCCATGCAATATTGAAAAAGGAGAAGGAGATGAAAGAAAGGCGAATGGAAAAAATGAAAAAAAACAACAACGAATACATGCGGAAGGAATACAAATGAAGGAACAATGAGTGATTCGACCCTACAAACGGCCATTTTTTTAGGGTCAGTCTGTTTGTTAGTTAATTATCAAATATTAATTAAATTAACGAATTACCAGGGGGGGAGGGGGGGGGTAAGATGTCATTAGGCAGGTCGGATATTTCACCTTTTCACGTGAAATTTTACGAAATGGGTTCATATGTTGCGCTTTAGTTTTTCGAGACAGTGCCCCCCTCCCCCCACCCAAAAAAAATATATAGCTTTTGTTGGTGCACATTACATCGTGCTCGTGACGTAGAAACAGGCAAAATTGGTTCTCTTTTGGGAAAATGTGGTGGTCCTGAAAAGGACTTTTTTTTTGTTAAAGGTGCTTTCTTTCTACCTTCAGATCAGGCCCTCTTCTCTTGCTTTTTCTTCCTCGCACCTGTGACATCTACCTCTCTCTTTCGAATGGTGGTCCTCCAGTAGTTCCTCGTTCTTCTCTGGGCCATGCCCCACAATCTTGCCTTTGTCACTTACTGTCTCCAAAATAACTGTGCCGTATTGGCCCCCCACGTTTTACGCGGTATCCTGCACATTACACTTCTTCATTCCACACCATCCTTGATAATTTTGTGGCCATCTCTTGAAACAACTTTATTTTTTCACTGTGTAAAATAAATGATTAAAAACCTATATTATCTTATGTTTTATTACATGCTACATATAGATAAATACAAAGAGTAAACTATTTCATGATTTATAGGTGGAGGGATTTACTTGAACTGATTTATTTCTGAGTAAATCACATATGGATTGAGCAAAAATTATTGCGGACGCCAGACATCTGTTACCACCGATATCGGGTGTGGTGACAACATTACATAACTTTAAGAAATTCCAAGTGTGTATGCAGCCTCTAGGACGCATTCCGCCTTGATCCATTCTAACCCAGTTGAGTTTTAGGTTAAAACTCGTAGTATAAAATTGAATCAGGCGGGAATGAAGCCATGTCGTAGTATAATTCCAATCTTGCTCCAAAAAAAAATAAAGACTCAAAAACCACTCGCTTCCAAATCGCTTATTACACAACCGAGTAAGATCACCCGTACTCATTCATCGTCCTCTCAATCGGCGTCTGATGACGATTTTCAACCTCCAAAAAAAAAAAGGAAGACTCACAAACTGAGTATTACCAACCCTAATACAGCACAACCGAGTAATCTTACCAACGTAAGCTGAAGTCTCAATCTGGTGGAGAAAGAAAAAAAAGAGGAAAAACAAAAACTAAGAAGAAACGCAAAACTGACATCTTTGACTGAAAATTATTTTACAGAAAAATGTCATTACTACACCCATTTGTCTCAAGAGTGCCCCAGTGGTGGCTTTGAGATTATTGACGTCCCTCCTACTTCTGTTGATACAAGTGAAGTGACACACATGGAACACTTTCCTATAAACTCACTAAAAAAAGGATATGTGATAACTTTCAGAAATGTAGGTTATGTCACAAGGAGTTCTCTTCAGAAAAGCCCGAACATCATTGCGTATACACAACACAATTGATCACATGTTCCCACATTTCATTTCTTTTGGCATCCTGGCAGGCCTTTAAAATGGCGGCAGTTTCACAGTCGTAAAACCCATAAATATAAGGGATAGTAGAAACCGGGTCCTTATGCTTAGGAATGTAACATTCGTGTCCTTCAGAGGGAACCCACTCTTTACAGATGCCACATTTTAGCTGGCCGCAATGATGTTTGGGTTTTTCTGAAGAGAACTCCTTGTAACATACCCTACATTTCTGAAAGTTATCACATGTCCTTTTTTTAGTGACCTTGTTTTGTAAAAGATGGTTTTCAAAACATTTTTGTCCACGAAAAAACCTAAAACAAGTGTCACACGCCATGGGTTTTTCAGGAGAACAAGTATCCTTGTTTACTTCTACATGCCTTACATTCATTCTCACATAAATGAGCACCTAAATTATCGTACGTTTTTTACATGTTTGGCACCAGTAACCTTGACCTAAAACAGTCGTTACCTTTTTGCAAAAAACAAAGTGATTTTCAAAAAGAATGATATCGGCGTGTAATTTGTTACCAGGCCCTTGAAAAATTGGGCTTAACGTTCCGCACTCAAATGTGAACACATTCAACTGTAGCCCGTCAACAGCATGTTGAAATTTCATGATTTCTGGAAGTCCACACATGCCTTCTGGAATGCCCGCTTTAGCATGTAAATTCTTAATTTCCTTCTTGACGAGCTTAATTTTACACCACCTATTTTCAAACGGTATCCTAGGTAACATTTTCAGATACGATTGAGCAAAAATTATTGCAGACGCCAGACATCTGATACCACCGATAACATTACGTAACTTTTTAAAGAAATTCCAAGTGTGTATGTAGCCTCCAGGACGCATTCCGCCTTGATCCATTCTAACCCAGGTGAGTTTCAGGTTAAAACCTTCCGAAAAATTCACTTTTTTATTTCGTTGAATTTTCTCGATTTCGTGTAAAATGAGCCTTACGTGCCAGTGATCCCATCTTGTGAACCTTACATACACAGGTTTTTCTAGCTCAGGGTGATTTACTGTGACGCCGACTTGATCTACAGGTTTAGCATCCCTCAAGGCGTTTCTTATGACGGCATCGAAAGCAGCTTCGACATGGTCCGATATAGACAAATTCCACGCGGCCAACTTTGCAGTAGGGACAGGGTTGAAAGTAAAATGAACGTCGGTACCTTCGGTTTTAAAGGTTGCAATATTTCTAGATTCTATGGAGGTTACTTGGATGTAATCTTCTACATTATAACCTAGATGGTTATTACTAGAAACGGAACCTGACTGTAGACGAGGATGGTTATTTAAAGTAGTCTCGTCTTCCGAATCCGTTTGATGTCGAAGGGGAGGAGGAGGCGAGGGAGAAGGTCTTGGTGGCTGATGAGTGGCAGCGTCAGAATCTAAGGGTTTTTCTTTTGCCACATGAACAACGTCCAATGAATGAGAGACGGTAAGATTACGCGGTTGGCTGTAGTAGGGTTGGTAATAATCGGTTTTTGAGTCTTCCTTTTGTTTTTGGAGGTTGGAAACCGTCTTCAGACACCGATTGAGGGACGATGAATGAGTAATGGTGATCTTACTCGGTTGTGTAATAGGCGATTTGGAAGCCAGTGGCTTTTGAGTCTTTCTTTTTTTTTTGGAGGCTGGAAATCGTCATCAGACGCTATGTTGGAC
>JAHWFP010105925.1:65267-81256 GCA_023313725.1 Lithobius niger
ATAAATTATATACAAATTTTGGCAACTTCGTACACGCGGGTGAGGAGTACATTCTGTCACGATGCATAATTTGTGGAACGATTATAGGGCTTATTGCATTTTCAGGCGTTATAGGACTAGTTTGAACATGATATTGCTCTAACGGGGTGTTTAATTTTGAATATTGACTAGTTGGTTTAACTGGGGTTGCTTGAATGGAGGTGAGGTAGGTTTGAGTAGATTGTAAATCTGAAACCCATTCATTAAGGTTTTCCTCACGAAACTCAACTTTTTCAGGACTAGTAAGGGTAAACATGTTGTCAATTGAATCAATACTGAAACTTCGTTACCTGTGAGAGGTTCCAGCGACGGCTCCCGCCATCATCACTCAGTTCATCATCCATTTTTACTGCCGTTGCACTATTATCCATATGTGATTTATTTAGAAATAAATCAGTGTAAGTAAATCCCTCCAATACAGCATGAGTTTAGTTCGCACCTTTAAGTCATCAAAGTAAATCCCTCCAATACAGCATGAGTTTAGTTCGCACCTTCAAGTCATCAAAGTATAATCCGTACTTTTTAACAAATAGGGTATCCGTGCACTTTTACTACTTTTTTGTAAACAAGTAGTATACTATAAAGAAAACGTGCCCATAAGTGAAACGTCGCTAAATCACCATTCAGCGTGGGCAAAGCAAACCACGTTAGCGCTCATGAAGTATCACCACTGATAAGTCAGCTAGCATAAGCGAAACGTCGCTAAAACGTAATAAGACAGCTGGCCGAGTCAACACTCTGATCGTGCCACCAGTTGTTGTAACAATAAACCGTTTTACCCCAACGTGAAGAGAACTGCGCGTATTTTTTTTTCATGTACATTGTCTGCATAAAGAAATTGATCGAAACAATGTGCGTAACAGAATTGTGGGGGAAAGTGTTACGCATGGCTGTTTAACGGTCGCTTCTCTTTCACCTGAAACCGTTACCGTACGGTCAATTAGTCGAAACAGAATGGGCAACGCTTCATTTTTTTATTGTGTAGTTATTTTCTATAACTGAATCGAAAGGCAAGCGTGGGACCGATTGCCTCTTTTCTCGTGGGTGCTGGGAATGTAACGGTTTCCTATTGAAAAATTTTACGTTAAAAATCAATTTTCATTTTATTATTCAAAAAACATCTGTCGACGTATAGTCCGGTACGTTAGAGACCTCGTCGGTGCACACACTTTATTCCTTACGACCTACGCCACATCATTTGTATGAAATGCAGTTCTGACCGTTAGGCGCTGTATTCGTCACGCAATCGCGCATGATCGCTTTCAAACGGAATGTTACACAAGCCCTCGTAGAAAATGTTGAATGAGCCCTCCCAATTCAAATATTCATTCGTCCGTTTGGCTTTCAGCGTAAACATCATGTGTATCGTAAAGAAAATTAAGTACTGTAGACCTAATGCCAACGAATACAACTGGTATTACTACCCTGAACCTTACGATTCGGACGCTACGGAATTATGGATTAGCAATTTAGAAGATTTGGTAGAGGAAGACCACACCGTAGTAGAAGAAGAAGAAGAACAACAACAACAAGATGAAGACGAGGAAGAAAGTTACTTCGACGATTATGAAGTTGGCAGTGACGAAGAGGGCTATGAAGAGGGTTGGTCCGATTTTTTGAACGAACCAGATGAAACCGATGGTGAACTTTACTTCCCTGATGATGTAGCGTTTGGATCGTACTCTCCTTCCCTTCTACATTTACTGGATACCCCACGAATAATCTTCAGTAAGTTCACAAAAATGGTTCTTTTAAAACCATTCTTTCTTTTCCAGAAAGAGAATCAAATTGTGCTGTTTCTGCGCTGCGAGCACGATGTAATGTGCGTTAATAAAAGCTTTATTTCTTTAGGCCTCCTTTAGTCGGACCCGTCCATCGATCGGCTAGGTGAAGGGCGGGGAAAAGAGCTAGGTAGAAAAACACGAAGGTCCCGGCGGCTGAGGGCAAAGCGGGGCGAGTACCGCGCGGGGGTCGGATTGGCAGCTGTGAATATGGATCGCGTAAAAGACACTCGGGGTGGAAAACGATAACGCTACTGTCTCCTACTCCCTCTCTCGCACCAACCATCGACCCAGAGTAGCCCCGACGGAGAACCAATCGATAACAGACGCGTGGGGGAATGAAAACGCTCTCCTATCGTTGCCCCGTTGTTAAAAAAAAAATCAATAACGTCTACCTGAGAGGAACGACTCTATACCCCCTACCCACCGGCGTTATTCGAATCTGTCGTTACCGAATAACGGCTCTAGAGGCCCTAAAGGACACTTATTCGAATGTCTTAAATGCATACGACCCCCCCCCCTTCTTCAAACATGCAATTGCCTTCCCAACACTACTAACGGAGAAGCCAAGTAAACGCAACACGAGCTTTTATTTCCGTTTTTGGTTCATTTTAAAGGCAATTGTGTGAATGTGATATTTTATTTAAAAGAATTATTCCATGACTTGTAACATGAGTTGTGGCGCAAGGCTAGCTATCCCCCCCCCCTTTTTTTTTTTTTTTTAAAGATCGTTAATTTTTTGGCCGGTTTCAGGGCAATGCTATATATTTCAGCAAATTTTCAAGCACGTACTTTTTACTTAAAATCTGCGTTTTTGCAGTAGTCAAAGAACAATTGAAAAAGAACCGAAATATTTATTTTCGATTAGAAACTTGTATACTGTTAGTTAATTTATCGTTAAGAACAAAATGCTGAAATAAAATGTTATTTATATACAGGGTGTCCCAAAACTCCCAGTCCAACTTTTGAATGGGTTGAAAGAAGATAATGAAACCCTGGCAATGTAGGTTTGGTTAAAGGATCTATCTTCGTGTACAACCGTCATTTTACCTCTCCCACCTGAGGGGGCCGAGGGGCCCCAACTCTGAAATTTACAATGAAATGAGGGGTAAAGGAATATCTTATTTGAAAGGTCTTCATTAGGCGAGTAAAATGCCGCAATAAGAACTTCGATAGGATGAGCCCATCCAAAATGGCGGCCGGTCAAACTTTACGATTTTCCTCTGTATCCCTATGTGTTACTCGGGCTAATGACATCGTTAATGGACGTAGGTGGCAGCAAATTGCTTCGTTCAATTTAGTTGGATTACATCCACAACGTCTTTTGCAGTTTGAAATCCAGAGTGTGGGCCTCAGTGCCCCTCCCCCCTAGTTTTCATTTAACCTTCGAACTATTAAGCGGTGCGATTAACTTGGCGAATGTTTTAGTGTGTTGATATCACTCCTTTGAAGGGCCGAACCATTCGGAACTTGGCGGCCCCTTTTACCAGTTTGTTTCTTGATATGATTATAATTACAAGAAAGCCCGAGGGGGGGGGGAGGGAACTGAGGCCCAGACTTTGGGTTTCACACTGCAAACGACGTTGAGGGTGTAATCCAATCAAATTGAGCGAAGCATTTTGCTGCCACCTACGTCCCTTTGAGACGTCGTTAGCCTGAGTAGCAAGTAGGGATGCAGAGGAAAATCCTAATGTTTGACTGGCCACCATATTGGATGTGCTCATCGTATCGAAGCTCTCATTGCAGCATTTTTACTCGCCTAATGAAGACCTTTCAAATAAGGTAATCTTTTACCCCTTATTTCATTAGAAATGTCTGAGTTGGGGCACCTGGGGCTCCCCCAGGAGTGGGGGAAGCAAAATGCCGGTTGTACTTAAAGGTAGATCCTTTAACCAAACCTACATTGCCAGGGTTTCACTATCTTCTTTCAACCCCTTCAAAAGTTATGAGGCTGGACTGGGAGTTTTTGGACACCCTGTATAAGTACATATATATAAAATAAATATGTATGTCTTATATATACGTCTTATATATATGTAAGACTAAGTCTTTCTGATTACTTATCGTTAACTTCAAGTCTTAATTTTTAATAGTATAATGTGTTCCTTCCCACGATATCGACAGGGCGTCTGTCGCCCAAGCTTGAGGGTCCGGGAACGGAGAGACATAGTATGTTAGTTGCTGGTTTGCTTTCGTTGCAAACAAATCTACTAGCAGTTTCCCCCACTTTCTGAACAGTGCAGCACATATCAGTGAGTCCACTCTGTCGTCGGGATCTTGTTCCCCCTGGAGAGCTCGTCGGCCCACACATTCTGTCAACCGGGTATGTGCCTCGGAATTAAGTTTATTGATTCGTGAACGCACAACTCCATTAGCACCGACGTCCTTGGAGTGCGTCCCTCCTCCTCTCTTTATGTACGCCACTGTGGTCGTATTGTCTGACATGACGCCCACATCCTTGCCTCTCAGCTCTCTTCTCCACGCCTCCACTACAAGCCGCACCGCTCTTAGTTCGAGGAGATTGATATGCAATTCTCGCTCCAGTGCGTTCCACTTCCCTGAGATCGTTGTATCTCCCAAGTGGGCTCCCCATCCTCTCGACGACGCGTCTGTGAATAGCAGCATCTCCGCTTCTCGTTCTTTCAGGGGAACACCTGCTCTCAAATTCTCCTTCCCTCCCCACCAACTCAAATCCGGAACATTGTCTAGCTGAATGATGTCCGACCAGGATGTTCGTGAATTTCATTCCTCCTTTCCGAACCAGCGTATCGGTTTCACCCACCACTGGCACAAGGGAACCAATGCTGCGTTGAGTTTAAAATTCCTATGACCGAGGCTAGGTCTCTTGCGGAAATCTCCGATATTTTTTTAGTTGCTTCACAGATGCTAGCGTTTTCTCTATCTTTTCTGTAGAAAGCCGAATCCTGCACGGGGGTAAACCTTGACTTCTTGACGTTGATGCCTAGGCCCAATGTCTTGAATGTCTCCAGGCATCTCTCCAGTTGAGAACTTAGAACGACCGGTGACAAGTTTCTTATCAACCAGTCGTCTAGGTAGGTGTGAGCTTTCACCCCCTTTCGATGACAAAGACCCAAAACTGGCTTCATTATCCTCGTGAAGAGTAGCGGAGCTGTCGACAGTCCGAATAGAAGTGTCTAAAACTGATAGGATACGCTTCTGTGTTGTAGCCTCAAGTCTTTGTGAAGAGGAACATGGAGGTATGCATCTTCCAGATCCACCGAAACCGTATGTTCCCCTTCTTGCAATGCCTTTCGTATTTGCCCTATCGACTCCATTATGAAGTGCTCTTTCCGGATATGTCCATTGAATCTCCTCAGATTGAATATCAGGCGAGTGCCCCCCCCCCCCCCCTTCTTCGGGATCACCCTTGCTGGGCTCCAAAACCCCTTTGTGTTTGAAGGGGCTATCTCCAATGCCATTTTTTCCAAGAGTATGTCAATCTCCTCTTGTAAACCCGGTGTGTCATGTTCCATCTCTTGTGGTGGCTCGTACGACAGTGCTGGCCTCGAAGAAAGGGGGGGGGGGAGTGATAACCGTGTTTCACGAAGGGGTCGGAAGTCACCTGTTGCCAGTCTGCCAAGTGCTTTGAAAGTCTTCCCCCCACCTGCCGGTGAATGGGAGAAAACTTCTCTTTCTTGTCAATACCTTGACCCGGGTTTGCGACCTCTTCCTTGGCTCCTGCCGCTTTGAATGTTTCCGCCCCTCCCTCTAGTTTGGGATGGGGCCCCTTCTCGAAAAGGCTGCAGGCCCTGCTTCCTTTCTCCCCTGGCTCCTCCTCTGCCTCTTTCATCTTGTGTTGCCATTCCCAAGCCTTGTGTTGGAAACTGGTGATACGCCCTCATCATGGGCCTTGCTCTTCCTCTGAATCCCCTCAACGCTGACGTTGGTATCCCTGCAGGTCTGGTTTTTTCCTTTAACTCCGGGGCTAGGGTGAGGAGCTTCCCGTCAAACACTGCTCTTGCCCCATGGATTGGGAGGAGCCTGAGCTGTCCTGCCACATCCGTTGGTATTGTTGCTGCGGGTTCCAAAAGTGTATATCTTTTTCAAAAAACCGTATTGAGGAGGAGCCTCGATGACCAATTTAGGCTATCCTGCTGAAAAGATGACGCCCTCTTCATAATGTGTAAGCACTCCCTTATCGTCTGGTTTTCTTTTAACTCCGGTTTCTCTGCCACTAGAGACTTGATAGCTGCGACTGACGCCGAATAGGCTATCTCTGCATGAGAGTTCGCTCGTATGCTACATCGGAGTAGTGCTTCATCATTATCATACAGCTGTATAGGGGTTCGTATAAAAGCTACCGTCTTGATGGTCGAGTCCATTTCTAAATCCATCTTCTCTCTGGGAAATACTCTGCTTCCCCGAAAGTCTTGTATCTCTTTTTAGGGGTGCTCCTTTCCCTGCTGCCGTGAAGAAACACTTCGCAAATTTTGGGTCGTGCGGTGGGAGTGGTTTTGAAACTGAAATCGGTTGGCAGTCTTTTCTCGTCAAGGACTCAGAATTCAGAAGCTGCCTGAACGCTACAGCGGATTATGGAAGATGTATGGGTGCTTCCTTAGTATTCCCCGAATTCGCGAGAGTATCCATCGTTGAGTCGTCTGGGTTAATCACTACCGGTAAAGCCTGCTTACAAAAGGGTGTATCTTTAAAGTATTTCAGAGTGAATCCTGCAAATGCTCTCCAGCTAATCAGGGTCCTTCCTCAAATGGATCATCGTTATCTGTCGAATCCTGTTGTTGAGGTTTCTTTGCCACTGCTTCACACCATTGTTGTTCTTGATGTCTCTGATCCTCACGAAACGTCGTATTTTTGGGAAAAATGTCATCTTCCCTGAATTGTACTTTGCTGAACTTGGCTGTGAATTGTACTTTGCTGAACTTGGCTGGAAAATCATGACGTTCTTCTAAGCCTTTTTCCCGACCTGGTACTGCTGGTAGTCTTCGTATTGTTCGCCGTATTGTTCATAGTCCTGTTCGCCTCTCTGGTCCCCCCTTTCTACCAAAACATTTGCATAATCCCGTGTTCTCTCGTGTCATAGTAGTCCTCCCGATAATCTGAACCTCTTTCGTCGTCAACCCGGTCCGAATAAGGAGCTACCGCCCGTACCGGCGATGTTTGCAATCCTAGGGTACGATGCGCGTCTGTGGCGGCGAAGTGCAACGTTGCATTCCCGTCCGGCGAACTGGCGAACCGCTGCTTCCTTCTTGCTGCGTGTCGCGGATCGCTGGAGAACCTCCTTCTTCCCTTGTTTTCCTGCGAACCGTGTGCAAACTGGTCCCGTCCCCCCTCCGTTGACGGCGACCTTGAGACAACCTCTGCGCCGTGGCGGATCGCCGGCGAACTTGACTTCCGCACTGATCTAGATTAACGAGCGCAACGCTTGATCACTGGTTCTTATCGAAGCGTTCGCTTCTCCTACCCTTCCGCTTACCCCTTTTTTGGGTGCGGGCAGGGCGAACTTGCCATTTTTTTCTCTACTTACCTGTCCGCCTGCCCTTTTCTCAGGAGCGGACTGGGGTGGCAAAATTTTTTTGTGTTTCCCTGCACCTTTTTCCTTGCCAGACACCTTCTTTTCCACATTTTTACTTGCCTTTCCATTCTCTTTCGCTGCCGTGCCTGTCTGCGCAGCCGACTGCTTCTTCGGAGCTTTCTTATGTTTCTCTGGCGCCTTTTCTCCGATCGCCGGCGAACCCTTTGTGTTGACTCCCGGCGAACCCTTTGTTGTCAACTGCCCGTCTCCTTCCGTTGCCGAATCGTATACACAGAGAGATCGGTATTCAATTCCACCAAACTAACTTCATTTTCCTGTACATTAATCGTTTGTTTCGCCGCACAATTAGCCATAAAATCATTCATGCTTTGAATCAATCCCGAAATCTGGCTTTGAAACGACTGTTGCATTTCGTTCATATTTGCATCAACGTGGCCGATCACCTTCGAACTCACGTTACGTTCCACCTTGTCCGATCGTGAATCCACCACCGAAATCGCAAGTCTCACGTGCTGCCATCACCATTGAGCCCAAGGACCCCTCCGGATACACGGATTTTTCATTGTCCTCAAAACCATCAAATCCACCGTTGACGTCGAACCCCCACTCGCAAGTTCTTGCATAAAAATAGGTCCGGGTCCCGGCTCATTCCTGCCAAACGTTCATCTAAACTTGTCTTAGTGAATTGCGCCTTCTTTTTTAACTGTGCTTTTTTCTGGCCCGTGTGTTTCCGCGCGTAAAGTACTTTTTTTCACTGTCACTGCTTTATGTAGCTCGCAAATGTCGCACAAATTTTCCACAAAATTACACTTCTGCATAAATGGTGTAGATCTCTTGGTGTTTTTTGGCATGTACACGACACGACAGATAATCGCCACTACCCAATAGTTCATTAATATTATCCGCTTCCTCGTTTCCCGTTTCGGAATGAGCACTTTCTTGATCATTGTCTGCCATTTTGTTGAGATAACAAGCCACACGTTCGACCTACATCGCCGCGTGCTCAAAAACGAATGAGGTTTTCCCAACGGGAGGCAGGCGGCTGCTGCAGGTATACTGCACAGCGCGCATGGCGGTGAAAACATGCAACAGGTGTTGAATTCAAAAAATAAAGATTTTTCCGTTTGAGCAAGGAAAAAGCCAAATTTAACGAATTTAGCACGAGTACTGAAGGTAAGTAATTAGCAGATAGTAAGAAACTAAGGCTGCACGATACCAACTTTACCGATCCAACACCGAACCAGTTTTCAAAATTTTACCAATACCTGTACCGTACGATATCCAAAATTGTATCCCCAATTTTTCCATAAAAGTGTAATAATTATTAAAATAAAAAAAATTTAAATACTAATCCACAGATAAAACATAGCTAGGAAGATACTCGGTGATTTCTTGAGCAAAACGCCGTGAACCGCATGTCGTAATCTCAAACGGTTCCAGAGTTATCGATATTTCTGCAAAAGTTACCGATCCCGCTAATATCGGCAGCCGATCCAGTATCGGTGCAGCCTTAATAAATACCAAACCAAGTCCAATTGCTTGTTGATTTCATATTTATTACTTTAACAAATTTAGAATTACTACGCTACCGTACTGGCCTGATAGTAAGGTGGCTCGAATGTACGGCGAATTACCGTCTTGGGCTCATAAATTCAACAAACAAACGGGCACTATTATAAGGTGGATGACTTTCACCAATATTCTGTCAGTGCGCCTCTTACAATATAGTCGATACCATAGCATAGTTCTGCCATTGCCAATTCAGAATCGTACTTTTTGTCATAGGTTTATTTTTATTGTGGGCTCCATTAACAATTTTTAGGGTTCAGTTTTGTTTTTGCTAAATACTGTAATTCAAAAACTATTTGAGCTATTTGGATGCGATTATATGACGAAGATGCAGTTTTTAAATGGCACAAACCCGGAAAAAAAAATACCGTCTTGTATTCGGACAAGTACGGTATTTCTCAAATTATTGTCACATAGTTTAGTAGGTTTTCGGTTAATGTGTTCGAATTTGAATATTCAAAATCGAAATACCCGTAGGGACTAAATTGGACTTTGGGTGAAATTAATGGTTTCTAAACTAACATTTGATTTAAAGGAGTTGAATGCCTACACTTATATAGTTTCTGGCAAGGAGCTTACAAGTTTGCTTTGTTTTTTCAAGTGGAATTTGGGTGCTGTAATTGGTTTGAAATATAAAGGTATAAAGCTGCAAACTGGAGCTTAGTAAAACGTTTTTCTCGACTAATTTTTTCTATGTTTTTCTGCCTTCTTCATATAATATGTATTGCTAATATTTGGTATTTTTTGGCTTGCCATGCCTCCAAATTTTTACATGTACGATTCACGAGTTACTACCACATTCCACAAGTCATTCCAATCGCCAGTACAGCTATCATTTTACCACGGATGACAATGTCAAATAGTCACTCACGTACACGCAACCGTCACACATACTGGAGGAAAATGCAATACCGCAGTTGGAGACTTTACAGCATTGCTCGACAAAATAGCAACTGCAATTGAAAGTTACTAATGGTCGGGGCTCAAAAACTGGCCGTGTATACTTGATGAAACTCTGTGTGATCTACAAACAAAGAGTAGCAAATGGGCCAGCCAATTAATCTTTCTGTGCCACTAAGAGCCCGTTTCCTACATCGAGAAATAGATCAACATAAGTAATGTTTATAAGTAATGTTTAAGCTTTAGACAGTGCCACAAATTGTTGAAATGTATCGCTACGCGAGAGTAGATAATTAGACAATGGCAAGTTAATTTTTTCGCAAAGTAGTGAGCGCCGCAGGTCTCATTCTGGTTCATAAGAAGTTTTGCACCTGTTGACAAAATTTATACACGTAACACAATGTTAAGAACTTACTGCACTCGCTTCCGTGACTTGAGAGACTTTTCCTCCAGGCTCTTTAGTTCAACTTTTGGTTTTTCATCTGTAGTTAAGTCCACAGATGTTGAATGTAAAGATGTCAAAAGAGCATTGAAGTCATCCTGGTGAGCAACCCAAGCATCATCGTATCCTTTGAAGCCCATGCCTGAAAGCCAAAAAATATCTAGTCATGATTAAGACTGCAAGATTTTCACTTTCAATAGGCTATCCGTTTTAGAGACTTGCTTTTACACCTAACTGGACGGTCATGTAGGAAATCAGCTAACCATAAACTTGAGCAGGTGCCCTTCTCC
The DNA here is from genome assembly GCA_023313725.1 of Lithobius niger. NCBI lineage: Eukaryota > Metazoa > Arthropoda > Chilopoda > Lithobiomorpha > Lithobiidae > Lithobius > Lithobius niger. Next base: position 75,801 of record JAHWFP010105925.1, read on the forward strand.
TAACACATAAGGCTAAGGCTTTGTTTATGGACCGCGCGCAACGCCTAGAGAGGACGCGTGGCGCGGCGTTGGAATTTTGCTACTTATCCGCGTCCACTTGTTTGTTTACATCAAAAGCTCACGCGGGAAAGCACGAGCGAATCGTTCATCCCGCGCGCGGTCCCCGATCTGTTTGAGTTAGAAAAAAGCCGCGCACCGCGGGAGCCAGGTCTGTTGAGCTGCATTCTGGGATAGGAAAATGGCGGACCACGTGTTGCCGCTTACGAGTGGCCACTTCGCTGGTTTCCGTGATGCAAAAGCCTGCCCGTAATTTAATAATTGGCACGTATTTATTCTAATACAACAACCGCCAAGCTTCTCGTGCTGTTATATTGTGTGACTTGCGCCACATTGTCTGATTCGCATATCGTCGCATATTGTCGAGTGAGCATCGCGTTTCTTTTTAAGCTTCCGCTCAAAACGGCCATAAACATAAACGCGATTTGGAGCTCGCGGGCTGCGAAGACAACAGCCAACACGCGGCTGGGCGAACTGCTTGTTTTTCTTCACCGCGTAAGCTTTTGGCGTCCTCTTAGTCTTTGGGTTTTCTCCATGAACGCAGCCTAAGTAGGAAAGCCTTTCGAGTTGCGCACATTGCCTGCTCAGGTGCTCAGTTAGCAAAAGTAGTACAACAGTATTCACAATCGTGTTCTTGACAATGACCACAGTAGGCAATGCTTCTTCTAATACGAGATAGCAAAACTACGTACGCATGATAATCATATGTACTGTAGAGAAATCTCAGCTACAATAAATCCAAATGCTTGGTTTCAGCATTTGGTTAAGTGACCAGTTAATTCCACAATTTTAACCAGCTGTAGGTTTTTACCAACCAAGCCTAAGGAAAAAAAGTTTGGCTGCCGTTAACAGAGAAATTAAAACTAGGGGGTCATACGTTTACTGACGGTAGTCATTAAAGACAAGTCCAATTTTATGAATTATTAGTTCAGTTTCTGTTTCTGTGCGGTCACACTGCATTTGCTGCCAAAAAAAAGGCTAGATCCAAAATAAATTGACTGCTGGCAACGAACAGCAATACTCCAACTGACCATAGCACAAATTAAAGATCAAAAAAATTAGGAAAAAAGTAAGGTTGGTAAGTTACGTGGTGTGACTGGCAGATGTCGTTTTGGTAAGGTCAGTTAAGTACAGCCAAACTCGTACATAGCCCAAAATTTAGAAATTTGTTCTTTGTCTGAATCACCAAGTATACTGTAGCACCTACTCAACATTTTTCTTTCACAAACCTTTGCTATCGTTTTTATATGACACTTTGATGTGATCTGGATTGCCATCTTCTTTTTTCCCAAGACCTTTTCCTTTGCTCCATCCCATCTTTTCCAAAAGACGCTGCCCCAACTTGGAGTCATCTAAAACGAAAAAAAAAACTGAACCAAACAAAAAAACTAAATGTGCATTTAAGCACAGGCAGGTAAAAAGTTACTAGCACTTCTACTTGTGGTGAAGCATTACACAAGGGCACAATAAAGCGTGGTTTTGATCTACTTGCAAAATTGTGTTAAAACTAGCTGGACCCTTGCATGCTGCACGGTGATTAAATTTTTAGACTTAGCTTTTCCCGGATTTTGTCGTCTTAGGAAAGTCTGGTACTTTCCAATTTTCCCCCTCCTACCTACACACCTTTGCCCGCTTGCACCCCCTTCTACCTCAGGTTTTTCGTTTTTGGTATAAATGTATTTACCCCCACCCCCACTCGCATAATGTTATTTCCCCTTCCTACTCTTCCTTGTCCTTTTCTCCCCCTTCTCATCCTTCCCTGCGTTTGACGGAAGGCTATTAAAAAAAAACCCTATCACTGAGAAAGCAAGCATTCAGTAAGTAAGCCCCTGCTGCAAGTTAATTCTTTGAAACAATAATATTCACATTGGTACCTGGCATCGCGAAATTGTTCAATTGTCGTTCGTTTGGTTTAAAGTAGTCCGCTTTTAGCTGAAACAAGGATTTTTTTTTTTAGCTCATCAACGAAAGTCAAAATGCCAACAATGCCACATTCCACAACAAAAGGGGGCACATAGGGTTATACAGGACGGTCCATAAAAAATTGACGAGCAAAATAATTTTTTTTTTAAGTCCAAACTTTTTTGTTAGCACTCTCCAGAACCATAAAGGGTCAGATGTCTAATAGAACGCATACTTTTGAAGTCCCTTTACGATTCTGAAGGGTACTAACAAAAAAGTTTGGACTTTACAAATTTTGCTTGTCCGTTTTTTATGGACCAACCTGTAATTGTTGCAAGAATAGAATAGAAAAAGTTGGCACCGGCTAAAAAATCCATATTGACCCACTCCGCCCCAACCCAGAACTACGAGAGATACAGGTCCAGAGGCGTTTAAAGGAGTTTTAAGCGAAGGCACAGAGACCCAAGTGAGTCGGAAGGGCATTCTATGGCTGCACGACATGCTTGTGAAAGTACAGGTGTCTAAGGTTGCCAAGAGAGAGGCTTCCCCGCAATTACAATTACAAGCTAAGAACACATCATGTTTTAAAGAGGGCACGGCTTTAGCAAAGTAGGATGTCTTAACATTTCCAAAGCCAAACAAAACAAAAAAATGGTTTGGTTTGCGTTACCTGACCCGGACCGACCCTAAACATTTTTTTCTTTCCGAGGGAAAAAAAATCCCCTCCCTATTTTGACGCTCCATCCTACTATGCAAAAAATGGTTCAAATACTTCCTGGAAAAACGGAAAATGTTGTTCCGTGAACATGAATGTATCTTTATTGCATAAAAAATTGTAAATTACAATTTTTGAAGTAAGACGTTCAGATTTAGTAACCCCCCAAAAAATGTAAAAAATTTTTTTCCCGACCGACCCTATATTTTTTAACTACGTAACGCAAACCAAACCAATTTTTTTTTGTTTGGCTTAACTAAACTAACGATAAGAATATTCAGTCGGAGGGTAGCCTATTCCTTTAAGTTATTGAATGCTGGTAATCGGTGACTACAGTGGCTAAAATCGGACATTTTATTAATTATGAGAACACAAAAACCACCTAGAAGACGCAACGACAACAAGTCTCTTACATTTTCGAAGAATAATCCTTTCTTCTTCATCGGAAGCACTAACCTCTTATCGTAGTGCTTCTGGTGAAGAAAAAAGGATTATTCTTTGAAAATTTAAGAGACTAATTGCTGCGTCTTCTAGGTGGTTTTTGTGTTCTAATACAGTAATTCATAGCCTAGACAATTAGGCTCGCACAGTTTGACGTACTGTAGACTTGCATGTATAAAATGTTCTTCACTGATGTTTTCTAAGCTAGTTACTAACTATCAATGTCGACCCAAGTTAAAACCACGTCCACCATTGGGAAAGGCAAGTGGCAGTTATGATGAGTCATCAATATTGCACCAAGTGCCAAACAACAGTGGAACACAAGTCCAGCCGTTGCCTAGGTTAAGGTGCGAATCCGGTTAGTTTTTAACTGAAGACAAGCAAAGTGTTTGTTTGATTAGCTTTTAACCGTCAAATGACATGACAGCCTGCATTTGCAAAACTGAACATCAGGAATCACAATTTATCTTGTTGGTGCACAGACATTATATATAAAAAACAAAAAAAGCTTTGAAAAGACTGTTCAAAGTCCAAACTCAGCGAAAGCTCTGTAGCTTTCACCATTGTTGAGTCTACGAGCAATGGTTAAATTCTTTTGTTTCATGGCGTGATCATGCAATCCTGACGTAACAGCACACTTGATTGCTAAGGGCTGTCATGTCGTACAGGCTTCCCCACGAAGCAATTGCCACAGCAGTTGAGGACTGTTCAACTGTTGATGTGTGGTAATTTCCGGGAACCTCTGCCAAGACCAAGAGAACTTTCTCTAGAGCTATGCGTGTTAACCACCGATACAACACTAGATCCCAGATCAAGAACGTCGGTCCTGTGACCGCACCGACTTGCCAGGCACTACGCCTAACCATGGCCACTGCAGTGGCCCCTCTTCCCCCTTCAGAACACCCCGAGGTTCTCTGCAGCCCGCCGCAGAACAAGGCAGCGGTATATGCTATCCCATGCTCGGACTACGACGCCACGCCATCTATATGGGCGAAACCAAACGTCGAATTAGCACCCGAGTTCGAGAACACATGAAGGCTGTGGAGAAAAGGAAAGCCAAAAGAAGTGCAGCTGCTGCTCACCACATCTCCAAAAATCACAGGGGAGTTACGAAAATAAATTGCTTAGGGTTACCAGAAAAAGGAGTTCGTGGCGTGGACGGCTTTTGGCAAAAAGTGAGTTGGCCAATTAACTACGTTGCTGCAAATTACTGCCAAAATGTACCAGAAAATGTTGGTTTTGCTACAAAACAGTCTTGTGTCGTCACATATTTTTTGTGTAAAGTTGGAAGGACCTTCCCTGGGCCCTCACGTTTTCCGGCAAAAACTGCACGTTTTTTCTTTGATGTAGGGGGAGGGGCCTCCACTGGGCTCTCACCTTGTGTGGCAAAACTGCATTTTTTTTTATGAAGGGGGCCCCCACTGGGCTCTCGTCTTGTGGGGTAAAGCCTACATTTTTTTTTATTATGGGAGGCCCAGCACTTGGCCTCCTGGCAATCCTTTGCCTCCCCCCCCCCCACCCAGTCCCCATCTTCGGCCGTTGCCAACGTGATCTCTTGTATACCAGGCCAACTCATAGAAGCGCTGTACTAGCCTAATTGTTGCGGCCGTTTAGTTCGCCGCCTCGTCGTATGGTGGCGAATGTTAGAAGACGAATCGAACACAAAATAAGGAGACAGGTATCGTAAATACCCTAATGCCTTCGATGTCAGCAGCGGTAGATTTTAACGCTGAAACTCTGCAGGTGTTTGCAAAATACTGCATTTTTAACGACGTTCTTTTAAATACGGGATGTTTGAGGTTATTTAAAGGCTGTAAAATGTTGTCCGAATAACAGAATTTAAAATTATGGGCAAAAAATAGAAACCACAACTCTATTAATTCTACGAATCTTTTGTTGTAATAATTTAATTTTTACTGCAGTAAACGAATGATATCAAGAATTTACGGAGGTTTATTCTTGGTGATAACCACTGACGAAATTAAAATTTAACGGTGCATTATGCTGCCGAGAGGTTACATAATAGATTTGAATTGGTTTGCAAATATTTGTATACTAGAGAAGTGACGTTCTAGTAACAAAATTGAAAATTAAAAACTGTCTTGGCGGCAGGAAGCAGAAGTGAAAGCCAACGTACCACTATCTAGACAAAAAAAAAATTAATTGTTCCGTATACCCATGATAAATTTCCAGCCACATGACGATACCTGAATTTTTTTTTCATTTAAGCTAGGTGGCCGCACAATAGCTCCAGGGCCGTGCCTACAATTTTTTTTCTTTGGGAGGGGGACCTGGCAATTGTGCGCCTTCCTCCTCCCCCCCCCCCCCCCCCCCCCCCCCC